>QMFG01000125.1:0-58149 GCA_003314545.1 Ramaria sp. MG151 | reverse complement strand
TTTGTACTTTTTGTTCTCGTGCTTTGTCATGCACTACCCCTATTCTTACCAAGCACCTCTATCGCATTGTTTTGCATCATCTTTGCATCGTTGCTGTAGACATGTATATAAAGGCCTCTGCCTCTCTCTGTAAAACAATTCAAGTTCAACAAGTCAAGTTTCAAGTCAAGTCCACGCTTAAGTCCAGTTTCAGTTCAAGTCAAGCAAGTTCAAGAATAGTCTAGAACATTCTAGACTACGTCACGGTCACACGTCACGGTCACGGTCACACACGTCACGTCACAGTCACAGTCACAAGACTCGTCACATCTATTGACATCACCTATTGCCAGCATAAAGTATTGGTATTGTGACAGGATACTAAAATTGTAATAGCCTCTAGACGACTATTATCAAGCGCAGTATACCAGCCACGAAGCCCCTTCTTCAAATACAAGGCAGAGAAGAAGTCAAATCATTTGACGTTTTCTTGTACAAAGAAGAGTTTGGAGTTAGGAAACTGACACAGTTACAGTCCTTTAACGACCATCACTGTTCCAATATTCCATCTCCGATCCCATCCTGTGGAAAGAAGACATACAACAATTCGACTAACCTATTAACGATATACACAACTGCTGTGTCCCTCGAACGACTGCACTAGATACCGTCTGAGGAAAGGACCGTTGCGTGCAGGCTTTAGGTATCAAACCCAAGGCGAACACATCAACGTGTCAACCAGGAATTAGAGCAGTACCTTCGGATCTTCATTGACGAATGCCAGGATGATTGGGACGAGCTCCTCCCGCTCGCAGAGTTTCAATACAACAACCATGTACACTCTGCGACCCAAGAGACACCTTTCATGTTGGACACAGGCCGACATCCTCGGATGGGATTTGAACCGAGACAGCCCGAATCCCACATGGAGATGGTGAACGAATTCAAAGACCGAATGGAAAAATCGTTAGAGGAAGCTAAGTCGGCGTTAACCAAGGCAAAGGACGACATGGCTCGGTACTACAACCAATGCCGAACCCCAGCTCCGGAATACAAGGTGGGCGACCGGGTATTTCTGGACGCTTCGGACATTCGGACGACCCGACCGTCCCCGAAACTCGCACACCGCTACCTCGGGCCATATGTCGTCCAACGGAGGGTTGGACGCAACGCGTATCGCCTCCAATTACCACGATCAATGGCTCGATTACACCCAGTGTTCAACGTTGTCAAGCTCCTTCCGGCGCCCGAAGACCCTATTCCTGGTCGGAAGTCCAAGCCACCACCCCCACCTGAAATTGTAGACGGGGCCGAACACTACACAGTGGAACGGATCCTGGACAGTCGGTTCCACAGAGGCCAACTGCAATTTCTGATCAAATGGGAAGGGTATGGGTATGAGGAGAACACTTGGGTTTCAGAAACAGACGTCTCGGCCCCGGACAAAATCTGAGAGTTCTATCAAGCACACTCCGGAGCACCTTGGAGGGTTCACTCGACAGCCTTCGACACCATTATAGCACATGCTTCAAGGACGCAGCACTCTCGGAGGGGGCTGATGTCAGGGGACAACCTGTTTTCACCAAGCCCTCCATCTCCAAGGCCCCTACACATGCGAAGCGCAAGTCCGAGGCGCGAGAACCTCGGTCCAAAACCTCGGTCATTGACCCGAAGCCTCCAAACACGAACCCGAAGTATCGGGCCTCTAGTCCGAAACCTCGGACCACCCGAGACCTCAACCAACCTCGGGGTAGAACTCGAACATTTGATCCAAACCTCCGGCCCGACATCCGACCTTCATCAGGGGAAAGAAGTCGGGCAGGGTTGACAGCGCGTAGGAGTGCCCCTGGTTGGGCGTTAGGTAGTCGTATATAGTTTCTTCACTAGTAGCGGGGATCCCTAGACTTTTCTCTTTGGATTTCCCCTCTACTAGGTGAGAGTTCCTTCACTGTATTTTCTTATACATATATATATCTTTGGATTTCCCCTCTACTAGGTACCTACGGGCGCTAGGAGGGTTGCCCTTACAATTGCAAGCTTTGATTGAATATGAATGACTCAATCAATAAGTTGATTGTGAAAGATGGGGATAGTGATGGGGATAGTCAGGGTGGTTCTTTCTAAAAAAATATCATGATTGGACCTGATCAGTGATTGTTTCACTAAACATTGACTGGAGTGCTTGATGAACTGGATTGGGTGACCAGATTGAACATATGCAAAGGATGGAGGAAGGATTGTTTCAGATTTCCAAAGGAGCATTCAGAGGTTGTGGTTCAGAGGAGAAACAATGTAATGGCCTAGATTGTGATCATGACAAATCTCTCACCAACCTCACATTTGAGTGAGTACTCTAACTTTGTTCACATCAGTCTAGACACACTTCAAAAAAATGTGAGACCATTGGCTGTGATTGACATGAACTGCAAAGTTCATTCAATCCATGAGATAGAATCCCTTCAGAATATCTATCTCTTAGGAACTATGTGTCACGATCACAATATGGCAACCTCATCTACATCATTGTCCTTCCGAACCAATCCTTCCGAATGGATCTTCCGAATTCCGAATCACCCTTGCATCAATGTTCACATACATTTGATCTGGTCACCCAATCTAGTTCAGGAAACCCTCCATGAAGTGTTTAGTGAAACAATCAATAATCAGGTCCGATCATAATCTTTTCTGGAAAAGAAGCACCCTGACTATCCCCATCACTATCCCCATCTTTTCCAATGAACTCATTGATTGAGTTGTTTCTATTGTGTGGAAGCTTGCGATGACATTCCATATCATTATGTTCTATGGTATGAATGTTCTAGACCCTCAGGACGACCATCCGAAGGATTTAGGGACGGTTAGTTCTACCCGAAGAGCCATGCAATTCGGAAACATGTTTCAAGAGTTATTATGGGTCCGTTAATCTTTTTCTTCATTCACAATTTTCCTACCACCCTTGTTCTTTGTTTCCTATGGCCTTTAATTAGTATACATGTACCTTGGCTACTTCCTAACCATCACGGACTCATTCCCATTCGCTCTGTCTTCCGAATGGTTCAGCATATAAGCTAGCACATTCGCATGTACATTCCCTAGTTCAATTATTGTATGTCACCTTGATTTTCCACTTACACTTGCCAAACCCGCTCTCCACTCAACTTTACCAACAACTGTATAATTTTTTGAGTAAGCCCTTCAAATCAACTCTTATTAGTTAAAATCCACTTCAAAGAATGTAAGATCATTGGCTGTGATCGACATGAACTGCAAAGTTCATTCGATTCACGAGATAGAATCCTTTCGGAACCTCTGTCTCTTCGGAACTATGCACTTCATTCGCAGACGTTCCGAAAGTCATTCGCTTTTACTGTAGGATTTTCATTTGCTTTCCAAAACCATTCTATTACTATTAGGAATGTTTCCGAACACTTTTACTAACCCAACATTTACCCACAACATTTATTGCTATTATTTGGATTCTGACACTATGCATTTGTTTGCAGACATTCCTAAAGCCATTTGCTTTTACTGTAGGATTACTCTTCACTTTCGAATACCATTCTATTACTATTAGAAACATTTCCAAATGATACTACTAATCCTACATCCATCTACAACTCCTATCTTTGATAATTGAATTCTGACACTGACTGGTTAAGGTAGATAGGTTGATATTATTGTCAGAATTCAATTATCAATGATGAAAGTTGTTGATGAATGTAGGGTTAGTAATATTGATCAGAGATGTTTCTAATAGAATGATATTCAAAAGTGAAGAGTAATCCTACAGTAAAAGTGAATGGCTTTGTCACAATCAGAATACAGGCATTCTACCAATATCAGCATCCTTCCAAAGCAAACCTTCTGAAATGTCCTTTCCAAATTCCGAAGCAATATTACCTTGACCCCATCACTTCCTCCCAACAACACTCCTATCCATCAATTTCCTACATAACTCCATTAATGTTTAGTGAAACAATCATTGGTCAGGTCCAATCATAATCTTTTTTTAGAAAGAACCACCCTGACTATCCCCATCACTATCCCCATCTTTCACAAATGAGCTTGTTGATTGAGTCATTCATATTCCATATTATGTAAGCACACCATTAATCCCTGGAGACATTGGAATCTTCTCTTTGATAGAGCATTCACCATTTGTTCTCCAATACATTCTTCAGCACTCTAGGCCTTGTTAGAATCTCCACTGTCACTTGACCCACCTGGTTATTACTTAGTGGATATACTCCACCACATCTTTCTTTATTATTCCATCTTTCTCTATTCTCTTCCACTCCTACAATATCATTGTTTGCTCACCCATATCACACATGAACCCTCTAAATTTTGCGCTCACGTGTCTTATGCCCATATATTACGTAACGCTGGGTCACACCTTACAAAATAATTTGACAAAGTCACACGAACAATTTGACCCACAAAGCGCACATACACCCTTTCAACCAGCTTTAACCTTTGACTCTTCGAGTTCATCGCGTTCGTCACTCATACTGGGTAATTCACAGAACGAGTATGCAATTCAATCAGAGGTCAACTATACAGCAAAATTATGCAAATGCTTGAGGTTCCCTAACCCAACAGTACATTGCACCAAAAACTATCCGTTTATCCTTCTTTTTTTTTATGACACCACACGTTCTTAAGGCCTTAATCGCTAGCACCATCCGATTCCGCAGAAACCCTATGAATCAACTCGGCAGAAACATCGGAAAGGTTACGCTCAAAGGAGACGGTGCGAGTCTGCTCAGCGGAGGTGGCCTGGATCTGCTCAGCAGAGGCAAGCGTGTGGAGGGTAGGCACCAGCGTCGAGCTCGCCGATCGGCTGACGACGTGCCAGTTGTCGCTGCGTGCGGAGGAGGTGCTACGGCTCTCGCTGCTAACACGCCTTCTCACAACCTCCGCAGAAAACTCAGCGGTGTCCTGTCCTGCCTGCTCAGTCGCAACTGGTAATTTATGATCAGCTAAAAGCTTTAATATGAACCATGTTGGAGATTCTTACAATAGTCTTGTTCCGCGTTTTGTGCAGTAGAGTTATTGCCGACCTCTGCAGCGATGAAGGTCGTTGTGGCCCCCTGGATATCGCCCCCACTGGTAACACGGTAGTCCAGCCTCTCCCCAGCAGTAATGGACGTGACGTTCAGATTGCGTTCCCCCGTAGGAGCAACAGTGATTGCCCCAGACGAAATAACATTGAGCCCAGCTGCTTCAGAAGTGTCAAACGTTGCACTAACAGTCTTGTTCTCGATGGCAACAGCTTCGGCCGTCGTTCCGTGCACAGTCTCTTGCATCCTAGAGCTTGATACGTTCTGCACCGAGGAGGAAACCACATCCAATGCCTGCTCGCGTCCATACCGTTCGGATCCAGCAACCCCAGTCAGGGTACTCGCCTCCACGGAAACCTGCTGAGTTGAGGTTTGTGCGACCTCCTTTGACGAGGAAACATACGCTTCTGCCGACTCCGTCTCCTGTACAGTCTCGCCTACCACCGCACCCTGGATGTTCTGTCCTCCAGGAAGGATCGTAACATCAAGAACCTCTCCACCAATCTGACCACCATAGTGGCCAGCAGACCCGACGCTCGTCACACGACTCGTCGATTCTCCAATCTCCAATTCGGCATTGTTCTGAATGGTTCGTTGTGTTGATGCTTCGGTCGTCTCCAGCGTCGATGTCTGGGTAGTCAGCGATTCTGTTGAGGTTTGTGTGCTCAGCTCGGTTGATGTTTGAACAGTTCCCTGCGTGGACTCCCGAACACTCCGTCCACCACCGGAAAGTACAGTAACCTCAAGCTCATTCCCCGTAACCCGGCCTCCATGCTCGCCAGTGGACCGTGCAACGATCACGCGACTATCGGTAGATTCCGCAACCCCCACTTCGGTAGAAGACTGCACAATCTGTTGCGTAGTAGACATTTGCGTAGTCTCCTGCGTCGACGATCGGAGTTCTTGCGTGGAACCCTGCACAAGCTGTTCCGATCCAGACACCAAAATGCTCTTCCCCCTAGAAATAGCGGTGCCATCAAGAACTCCCCGTGCGACTTGCTCACTATCCTGGCTTGTGGTCTCCACAAACGTCACGCGATTACCCGATTTTTCCACGCCCACCTCCGCTGACATCTGTGTAGTCGCCTGCGTTGATGATTGAACAATATCCTGTGTCGACGATTGAACAACGTTCTGTGTCGACGTCTGAACAATGTCCCGCGTAGACTCTCCCACAACCACACCTGTTACAGACTCCCGAACACTCCCCCTCCCAGGAAGTATCGTGACATCCAGAACGCCACCCTCAACCCGACCACCATATTGCCCAGTGGAACCGGTGATGGTCCCGCGACTAATCGATGCTCCAACCTCCATCTCGGTGGAGGACTGCATGATCTGTTCAGTTGAAGCTGATGTCTGAGAGGTCTCTTGCGTTGACATCTGTGTCAACTCTTCCTTGCGTATGATCTCTCCCGCAATTCCGCTTGTCACAGACTCCCGAATAATCTCTCGACTGGGAAGTATCGCGGTACCATGAGCCTCCCCTATGACCTGACTTTCATACTGACCAGCGGACTTGGCGAACGTGACGGCACCACCGATGCTCCCCGTGATTACTGCTGTCGAACCCGCGATGGTCTGCTGAGTCGATGTCTGCGTCATCTCTTCCTTGCGTATGATCTCTTCCGCAATTCCGCTTGTCACAGACTCCCGAATAATCTCTCGACTGGGAAGTATCGCGGTACCATGAGCCTCCCCTACGACCTGACTTCCATACTGACCAGCGGACTGGGCGAACGTGACGGCACCACCGATGCTCTCCGTGATTACTGCTGCCGAAGCTGCCATAGTCTGCTGAGTCGGTGTCTGCGTCGTCTCCTCTGTGGAAGTTTGTATGACACCCTTATGCTCTGTCGATGTCTGGAGACCTTGCGTAGAGGACGCGGACAACGTTACGCGACCGCTCGCCTTCCCCTCAGTTGTCACTTGAGTAGTCTCCCGGAATTCCTGCTCAGACTCCCGCACCACCTGGCTTGTTGCAGATTCCACAATACCCCCATCTTGAACTTCACAAGAACCATGACTGGCTGACCTTCCGATCTCCAACTCGGCCGTCGTTTGAGTGGTCTTCGCAGTAGACGTCCGCACAACCTGACCCTGTTCCATCGATGATTCACCGACTTTTCGCACAGACTCGGACCGACGGAAGTCCTCTCCACCAGCGAGGACAGTGACGCCAAGAACCTCTCCAGCACCACCAGCACCGTATTGTGCGATGGATACGTCACTTTGGCCCTGGGTTTGCACAGACTCGGAAACCGTAACGCCAATATCAGCATGGACCTTTCCAATGTTGATCTCGGCCGATTTTGATATTTCTGTGCAATGCCCTTCCGTAGAAACATTGCGCTGTTCGCCCTCATATTCGGTGAACCTGACGCGAGCGCCTCCCGACGCGGACAAGTGGGATTCCTCGGATTTGACGGCGCATTGATGAGTCTCTGTGCTAAGGCTCTGGTTTACCCCGAAGGTTTGCATGTTCTGAGCGGAGTCTCGCACGTGAATATAGCCGGCTCCACCGCTGAGACCGCCACCTGGGAGGACTGTAACGCCGGGTGTGGTGTGAGGGAAGTGGGAAGGGGGGAAAGGGAAGCCGGTGGTTGGATAATGGGGATGATATACACCAGGATTGTGATGATGGTAATAACGGTGGTGGTCAAAGACTATACCAGTCTGATGAACACCAGCACCCGCTGGTGCATAACACCCGCCATCCATGGCATAGTCCATCTTGTTCCTCACCACATACCTCACCACATAATCCCCATATTCAACACGACGGTCGATCACAACATACTTTCCACGAAAAGGCGATATTCGCGCGTCAGTACTCAACTGATAGATACCAATTAAAAGGATGGTCGCACCTCGGTTCCAGGGCTCAACCCCAGACGCACATCCCGCCCGAATCGTCCACAAGGTTGATCCGTCCATAAGAGGGTTCCATACGCGTCTGGGTGCAACCTGACAGAGTCGCCATGCGCGTACGCATACGCATGCTTCTCCGCACCTACCCGCACACAAGAATGCACATTCCCCGACACGATGAGGTAATCCCCATGCGGTGTGAGCTCGACATCCGCTTTAGCTAGGGGGCTCTCCGCACTGAAAAATGGAGAGTAGGGGAGATGCAAATGGATACGGAGCTCGAAGACAGCATTGGGGAAGCGAAAGAGGGATATACTAGACGCAAGGAAACTGAGTGTTGGACGTGACGGGTGGCAGCGAACGACAATGATACGTACTTGGGCACAAAGGGATTGAGGTCGCTGTGCTCCATGGTGCAGATGGGAGTGCAGCACGGTTCGGGAGGCTGCCAACCATTTAGGCCTTGACCTGGCACGATTACGTACAAACCAACAACCGGTCTTGGTGTTGAGCCGCGTTCCCGGAGTGTGGTCGCGCATAAGTGACCGATCAGAGTTCTAACGTCGGAAAAATGCGCGGTTGCGCTCAAGAATGGAAGATTTCACATCCGCCGCGGGACGTCGAGTGTCGCAGGTAACCTGTCCCTGGGCACCTCTTGAATCACATGACCCCTTATTCCGCTTTGCAACCCGCGTTCAAGAACTCTGCAACAATTGAATTGACCTCTTACAGGTATATCATTTTCCCATGAGGCCACTTGTGCCACTTTCCAACCCTTGTTCGAGAACCCACCGCAGACAACCAGACGTGGCACTCGGGTCACAAGCACAACATGTGATGGGTCTCTACAGGGCACAAGCGGACTTCCTGTTCTATTCAATTGAGTCAAATGTCACTTAGCGCAAATTTGAAATCGCTGTGCGCTCGGGTCACAAGCAAAACAGGTACAGGACGGTATAGTTCTTCTCTAAACGGCACAAGGGCAGCTCACACACGTTCTATTCAGTGAACACAATTGAGCTAAATGTGACGGTCAAGCGATGTAGTCACTTCATGTTGTAGCTTTTTGCATAATGGTACGCACCAAAAAAACCTTTGAAATCATGCGGCTCGCTCAAAAAAACAGTAGTAAGAAACTAAATTATACATAACCTTCTCATGCCTAAATACCAGCTAGAATTATGAGATAATTCTTGTCAGGGTAAGACCTCTCATCATCCTAACAAGCCTATTAGAAAATCAGGTGCGTGACAGGGTCGCCGGATAACTCAGTCAGCACGGAACCGAAGTTTGTCATACCGTGAGCCGAAGATTTTGCAAAATAAAAAACAAATACGAGGTTCACAATACGTATATCTTCATTGGTTTCCAAGATGGTCAGCCGATAGGTTGATCGAGACTTTCCATAAGTGGTACCGAATACAATTTCAGGGTCCACAGAGCAACTTTATGGGAAGAAAGTGCGAGGCACGCCAAAAACTTCCCTCGGTAAATGTCGATCAAGCGGAATATGGCAAAACCCATCCGGATGGTCTTCGAACCGTTGAGCAAACCGCGACCTAGTCTTGGCGGTGAATTGAGTTCCCGGGACGGCATGTCGCTAGCGCGGCAGATCCGACCCTTCAATTGGGGTACTGAAAATTGGGGTACTGATCAGCCGATTGTGTGGGAGACACGCGGTAGCAGTATTTTTTCCTTCGTGGTGTGGGAATGGCTTGGAAGGATGTTCGAAGCGATCATGTATAGAAGGTGTAGTTCACATCTAGGCTCGGGGACAGAAGAAGTTGCGACGGTGAAAGAATGACCTAGACTGCCAAGTGTGCCGGATTTGAATTGCAACCTTTGCTGAACAGAACAAATCCAATTATGGCTTCCGACCATTCAGGCCGCGGACTGTTCCGGTTCTGAAATGTCCCTGTGGCTGAGCAAAGTGTTGTGTCGTACCGTGCATCACAAGAACAAGACAGAACTCAAAGCCTTGCTTCTGACTTCAAATACCAATATAAAATTCATTCCCGTGGCAGAAATTATGTTCCACGCACCATATGTGGAAATTATAAGCACATTTGGACACTTTACGCGTTTCCAGATGTCCGCTTGTCCACGAACTCGGCGCACGCGTTGCTTTTAAAAGCAGCCCTCGTCCATCCACACTCTCCCCAACTCATCATGGAATTCACCACAGCCAACCCGTTCATTCCCAAGTAAGTGCTCTTAGAGTATTGCGCTCAGCTCCTCTGTTAACACACATCACTAGAGCCTCCGTCGTCCGCTACGCAAACTCCATCTTTGAGGCCCGCATCCACCTCCCCGGTGCTGCCGCCCATATCGACGTCGTTCCCCATGAGAACTTCATCCTCGTCACCGGCAGCCTCTCACCCCGTGTGCACATCGATTCCGAGGGCAAGCCCAGCACACTCGTCTTCACCGACCAGCCGTGTGGTGTGTTCGGCAGGGACATCCCTGTTAACCTCACCGCAGGTACAGAGGTAAGCGCGGAACAATCCATCTCCCTATTATGCCATCCCTGATCTTGAACTCATCTGACCTCATCTGATCACTCTAGCTAATCGTGCTCTCTGCTCGTCAAGACTGCGACGATTACATCGTCCGCTACACGATTCGCAACTCTATCACTCCCCGCGTCAACTGCGCAGACCTTGCCAATGCTGCTGCGGGCGTCGCCGGTGCCTCTGGCTGCAAGTGCCCTCCAGGAATGAAGGGCTCTTGCGGTGGAGCCGGCTCTGGAATAGCCGTCGCCGGCGCAGGCTTCGTTCGCCCGGGCTCGTACACCATCCCGCCCGCCGTCTTGGGTCGTGGAGTCGGATATGTGTGCGGAGCGTATGAGGGATATGCCGGTTACAACCATGGCTTCGCACACACTGCCGGTTTCGGGCAGTCTTCCAGATTTGTGCAACCCGGAGATGGCAAAGGGTTCGTCTTCCACACTAACGGCGGCGCGACCTTTTAAGGGTCTGGATATGCTAGCAATCTGATACCTTTGAATAAAAAATGCTTTTTCCTTGGTATAGTTAGTGTGATGCAGCCATTGAGTGTTCAGAAACAAAAATTCATTAGTAGCAAGGTCAGCAGGAAAAAATTCATTGTCGTAGTAAAACATGACGTGATTGCGTCTGGAGGTTTTCTTTATTAATGTGATTAGAGCGGCTGTCGTCAATGTGAAAATCTATAAAGTACCCTGCTTAACACTCGATTCCAAAAGGCGTTTCCATTAATCAATGGCGTTCATATAAAAAATAGAATCCAAGCGCTTTCCGCTAAGTATGTGATCGGGGAGTATAACTCGAGCTTGAGGCACTGAATGTGAGCGATATATCCAACCGAGTTCACGTTCCAAAGTTCATCACAAGCTCCACTCAAACGCGCAAAACAACATTCGAACCTTCCTGACCCTAACCCTGGCGCATTTGTTCAAGGACATATTGGCGAGGCTAAGGTTGACACCACGAGTAGGATGTATGTTATCTTAATCGTTTTTGTCTGTTTGCCGTTAGTGCTAAGTGTTGTAGTAATAAAGAACATTGGCTGCAACTGTATGTGGCAAATTCCGAATTTCACCGGGGTCGTTCAGAGCGGGAAGCATAATTGACTTTAGCGTGCCATTGTGTTGGGCACGAGGTGTATCACGAGGAGTGGCGGAATCTTAAAGGGCTACGCACCACGATTCGACTTCTACTTCTTCTTTTCAGAGCCTACTGAACAAAATGTCTATAAATGCTGTTTTGGTTTCATATTTACTGTAGGTCACGTTCACATAACAACCGCGCACATAGTCTCATTCAACAAAGAAATTGATTTTGTTAGGAAGACAATATTATTGGAGTCATAATTCATTTTTTATCAATCTTTTCTTTGACACTTGTTTTGAAATATTTTAGTATCACATCATTCCTACCAACAAACTCACAAGTTCTTATATTTCAAGTTGAGAGTAATCAAGTCCTGGATACTATAAGTGCCTATCATATCATTACTATCAAAACAAGTTGAGGATATATTATAACCAAACCACAAGTTGAGTGAGGTTGAGTTGAGTCACAAACATCATTACAAGCCAGGGGATCAAGATGCCCCTCACCAGTCAATCAGAATATTCATCCAAGATAAGGGACCTACATATATGTGGTCCAAATGAGCCAGAAGTACCACAAGACACTTCAGGAATCATTCGCCCACCTCCCTACATTACTCCTTGACTCAAATCCACCTAATCAACCCAGTACTATCACATGGACACTCAAGGATAACCCCCTTCAACTTCCCCTTTTATTTTATTTTCCCCTCTTCAATTCATCCATCTACCATTGCACTTCTATTCCATCACAGAACAAGCTCCACAAACTTGAATTTGATTCCCTTTTGTTCAGGACAATTTATGATTAAATTTCCAGAAACAGCCTCTAGCCCCATATTTCCCTATATACTTTATCCCATAACATTTTCCAAGAAACACATTCTCTAAAATTCCTATTACTCCTAAATTCTTTTGTACTTAAGAAGATCATTTTCTACTCAGGATAACAACAAGTTTACAGTCCATTTTTGAGTTTTGAGTCTCACTGCTTCTCAAGTTATCCTTCAAAAGTATTTTTTTATTACTCTCTGTCCAAAGTCTACTTGCTGCTGTACCTCTTCTATCTTAACAGATTTGATATGTTGGTCCCATGACCTATGGCTTCAAAAACAGCAGTGGCGTATCAAGTCAGCTGCTCAGTCTGAACTCACTGTTTGTGCAAACAACGCAACAATCGGTAGCAGGATATTCTACCAGGTCAACAATTTACAATTTACAATTTACATGCGTTACATGAGAGGAGGCGGTGGCTTTGGAACCAACAAAAAGCGTGTCAAAGTCAGCTGCGTAGTCTAATCACATTACCTTGAAAACGAAGTGTAACTATCAATGCTGCACCAGTGTCAGTATTTAACAATTTACAATTCACAGCGTTATGCATTTATTGCCTGGATGCTATGGAACGAAAGGAAGCAGCGGGTTTTTGTGCCAACGATGGCGTGTCAGTTGAAATCAGCTGCTGAACTTTGACTGCTACCCTTGCGAGCTTTCATGTCGTGCTGGTGACGGTCAACGGAGTTATAGGAACGCGCCTACGACAGACAACAAACAGCGCAGCCTTTAACCCTAATGGAAAGTGCGATCAAGAACAAATTGAAACCGAAGGTGGCGAAGAAAGCTGGAATGGTGTGACATTAGGGGAAGTCCTGAAGTTCCACTGATTTACGCTTCGTTCAATTTGTCTTGAAATAAGAACAGTTTTCCTCAATGGACTGACTGGTTTGCCTTTTCAAGCAGAGGGTTTGCATTGTTGAAAGCGGTCTGCATTATTATAGTTATGGTCGCAATTATAAGTACGTTGCATCTCTTAGATCATTTCGGATCATCTTTACTCAGTCCAATCACCAGGGATCACAACGGCACACGGTAAGGTCCTCAATAATCGATCAAATGAAATGAGGTAACTGGTTCACAGGCGTCGTTAGGAATCATGGACAGCAAATGTCCTTAGTAATCACGGCTGCATCTCTTTACACTGGTAGCGTTCGCCTATTCCGGCATCTGATTTTCAAACGTCCAGGTCCTGCATGTCTCCAAGATGGAACTGAATCAAAATAAAAGAGGGGGGGTGGAGAGGGTTATACTGTAATACTGAATGGGTATCGGGGATATCCAGTTAGAAGCGAATCACATTCTCGGTTCAGATTAATTTCCTCCCCACTATTATGGAACCTGATCGTGGAGCCGATATGACAATGACATACCCATATCTTATCCCGCAATGGTGTATCATAATTTGTTTAATTGTATAGTGATTCTTCTTCTCACAGATCAGGATGTACAGAACCCTAGTCCACATCATTGACACGTCCAAGTGGATCTCCGATATACAAGCAACTCTCTCCCTGCGAAAACCAGAAAATCAAAGTTACTGAGCTTCCTGTTAATTAATCTTTGCACCTTATCGGGTCGCATCAAGATCCATGTGTGAGATGAAAGAGATTATGGTTTTCAGATGTTTAGAATATTGTCCGCAGTAGCATTGTGATGCATAGCTCGTGCGCAAGTGTATGGCGTTGCTTCTCTTACGTGATAATATGTTGTGCCTCTCCGTTTGGCTCTTCCAGTGGTGTAGAATTCATAGGAAACGAGGCCACGCGTTGCTCTACTTTTTGGAAAGGCGTACTGGAGAATCAGATACACCAGACATTCAGTATTGGATAACGTTTCGGCGTGAAACGGGAGATCCAGAGGCACACGATGGAATAAGAAATGTAGATACCTTCTCGTAGACTCAGCCATCGTTACTCAAGAGTGACACAGGAAGAAGTCGTTATTTACGGCAGGAGGAAAACTCCTCTCATGGATTAGACGAGCCCAAGACACAACGGTTAGCCACGTTGGTACGAAACTGGCAGAATGAGCTACACGTGCGGACAGCAATCATGTTTTGGTTACACGGTAACCATGCAGAGATTGTAATTAGATTGTCTGGTATAAGGCACATTGAAGACTGTTATGCAGAGCGATGATATGAACTAGGTTTTCCCGTGCGTATCTAGTGACTCATTGCGCTGGGCTCCAGGTGTATAACTGCCAATCGCCGAACTCACCCTGTCGTTTACAATCCATCTTTTGTCCACACAATGTTTACAAGAAACCACCCTATTACTGGTTTTACCCATGTTGGCGATGTGAGTCGTCGTGCGCTTTGTCCTTTGTATTTTGCCTCACCAGCATCAGGTCATCCATCGTCCAGTATGGCTCCAAAGTACGTTTTTATTGATCGTGTGTTTCTCGCATCGTAAATCTGATAAATCTCTCCTCCTCCAGGATGGGAGTCCATGAGGTGAGTCTTTCGTAACTAACTGACGACGGATAGCGCTCAGTGACTCCCCAAAGACATGGCAGGCTCCATTGGCTCAGCGAGTGTCTTGGAGAAATGGTGCGTACGACACAATACATCGGCTGTGCATAATCAACTTGAACTCTTCACTCTTCTAGATGGGTGTATATTTCTTTGTGTACTGCGGTACTGGTGCAGCATCTGCATTCGCCATCGCAAATCTGTCCAAAGTAGCCGGCCTCGGATGTAAACATGTCCCGCGTATCTGAAGAAGTATTATTTTGCTGATTAACAACATCCCATAGCACTTCAGACCGTTGCGTTAGGATATGCACTGGGTATCGCGATGGCTATTTCTGTTGCTGCTTCCGTGTCGGGAGGGCATTTTAACCCTGCAGTAACCATTTCACAAGCCGTTTGGAAGGGATTCCCATGGAAAAAGGTTCCTCTGTGAGGGTCTTGTGTCGTTCACGGATACACCAGCACTCACAGTTGCTCGCTAGATTCATTACGGCGCAAACCTTTGGCGCGTTGTAAGCAGCCACTCCAGCATGTAAATATTTGGATACTCAAACCCACAGTAGTTTGGCCTGCCTCGCTGTCTATCTTCAAGTGCGTCTATGACTCAGTGCTCACCGTCTCCCCCTAACTAATATATTGGAACTTAGTACCGGACGACATTCAAAGTAAGAATACCATTATTCTAGCTTCTACATCCAACTAAAAAAGTTTCCAGCGCCTCGAAGAAGCCCTCATCGCATCGGGACAGTACAAAGCTATTCAGTTCACTCCCGATAGCATCGCAGGCATATTTGCACCATACACACAGCATAATGCGAACATGATGGATGTCTTCGCGAATGAATTCTTTGCGGTACGTGTTTTTTCCACGCCACCGTCTCGTCCTAGCATTATTATGGGGTCTTATTATTCTTAATGATAGGATTTCTACCTCGCGTACGTAATATTCCAGTATATAGCTCATGCGTTCTACGTTAATGATCCTTTTTTTTTCCCATTTCGTCAGCCTTGTCATTTGGTTAGTTCGTTTTGAGATCTATGAAAGTTTCTATTCTTACTACATTCACAGGGGTGCCCTGGATCCTACCAATTTCTTTATTCCTCCCCCTTCTGCCCCCTGGGTCGTAGGCCTTGCATAGTGAGCACGCTCCACGCTTATTGGTAACACACAGTAAGTAACACAACAGTTAGTGGATCGGCAATTTGGGCATTCGGACCTGGAGCTCGTGAGTTTCATCTATCACATATGCCGTATTAATCTCTTTAACTTCGTTTTTCCCTAGTTGCCGCTAACAGTGCACGTGACTTGGGAGGGTGGGTTTCTGTTTCCCATGTGGGTACCGTTGATTGTTTTTCTTACGTTTCCCGTATGTGCGATGCAAACAGCCGCATGATGGCATTTCTAATTTGGGGCAAGCCATCGCTTAACCTCGGTTATACCGCTATCGCTTCGATGACCAACATCCCTGCCACTCTGCTGGCCACGCTACTCTATGAGGTCTTCTTCGTCGACTCTAGTAAAGGTGATTTTCATATTCTCATCCCTATCATACAAGATTACTCACTCTCACTTCTTCCCTATTTTTAGTTCTTCCACGAGCACATCAGGAGCTCCTTAATGGCCACAAGGCCCGCCTCGACCACAAAATCATGAGCCCGGAGCTCCATAGGATCACGAACCTGAACCCCTCTTCGACAGATAAAGCTGATTTCGTGAGGGTTGAGCATGTGGCGTAAACAATTACTTCTCTCTCGGCGGCTGCACCGCGAAATCGGCTGTTGAACAAAACCAGTGATCTCGAGGGTCAGGTATACTTCCAATAACCATTTCGCTTCACCGCATAATGTACATGTAGACGGCCGTGGGATTCCTTGGCCTTCCGAAACTTCTAGTCCACACTGCAGATAAACAAATTCCACATTCAGGAAATGTGTCGTTTCTACCCTATTTATCCACTAGCTTCCATTGTCTGTATAGTAGTCTGTAGTGTCTACGGTTCATGTAGTCGACGTCACCACAAATCATTTACTACCTCCATCAAGACTGAACCAGAGGATCTTGAACGTTGGTGTTTGAAGTCTGTGGTATCTATGGATCGATGTTCTCATCTTCATTCTATACAATCGTGAGTAAATAAGCCAAATATATTATACTGTAAATAATTCTTCGGCTCTCACCGTCCCCTTTACTTCTTCTTTTTGGCTTGAAGGAGCTTTGAGGAGTGCAACAATCATATGGTGACCTTTTGATGACGCTGCCTGCATCGCACCACTGTCCTCCCCTCCGTGCTCAAGCATATCCGCTCCCTTCTCGAGAAGCAAACGAACGACGGTTTCGCGTCCTTCTAACGACGCCGCTTGCAGCGCACTGCCATATTTTCCTCCTACTGCGTTCACATCCGCCCCCTTGTCTAGCAGTAACTGAGCAACCGCAATGTGACCTCCCGATGACGCTGCTTGCAGTGCACTGCCATATTCACCCTTAGCTGCGTTTATATCCACCCCTTTGTCCAGCAGCAACCGAACAATGGCTTCATGTCCTTCTGAAGACGCTGCTTGCAGTGCACTGCCATATTGTCCACCAGCTGCGTTTACATCCGCCCCTTTGTCCAGTAGCAACCGAACAATGGCCTCATGCCCTTCTGAAGACGCTGCTTGCAGTGCATTGCCATATTGTCCACCAGCTGCGTTTACATCCGCCCCTTTGTCCAGCAGTAACCGAACAATGGCCTCATGCCCTTCTGAAGACGCTGCTTGCAGTGCACCGCCATATTGTCCACCAGTTGCGTTTACATCCGCCCCTTCGTCCAGCAGTAACCGAACAATGGTTTCATGTCCTTTTGAAGACGCTGCTTGCAGTGCACTGCCATATTGTCCACCAGTTGCGTTTACATCCGCCCCTTTGTCCAGTAGCACCCGAACAATAACATCATGTCCTTCTGAAGACGCTGCTTGCAGTGCACTGCCATATTGTCCACCAGCTGCGTTTACATCCGCCCCTTTGTCCAGTAGCACCCGAACAGTAATATCATGTCCTTCTGAAGACGCTGCTTGCAATGCACTGCCATACTCTCCGCCTTGTTCGTTTACATCTGCTCCCTTGTCCAGCAGCAACCGAACAATGGCATTGTAGCCTCCTGACGCCGCCGCTTGTAATGCGCTGCCATACTTTCCACCTTGCATGTTCACATTCGCCCCCTTCTCCAGCAAAAGGCGAACAATAGCACCGTGACCTTCTATCGATGCCGCTTGTAGCGCACTGCCGTACTCTCCGCCCTTTGTATCTATGTCTGCTCCCTTCTCCAGCAGTAAGCGAACGATGGCATCATGTCCTTCTGACGAAGCGGCTTGTAGCGCATTGCCAAAATGTCCTCCTTGCGCCGTCACATCAGCTCCCTGTCGCAATAGCAGCCGAACGACAGCTTCATGACCTTGCCATGCTGCCGCCTGTAACACACTACCATATTCTCCTTCAGGTGCATCTACATCTGCTCCCTTCTCCAGTAACATGCGAACGATGTCATGATGTCCTCCTAAAGACGCCAACAGAAGAGGACGCTCATGTTCTGCACCTCGCACGTTCACATCCGCTCCCTTCTCTAACAATAGCTGAGCGACTGCAATATGGCCCTCTGTTGAAGCCGCTTGCAGAGAACTGCCATACACTCCTCCCTGTGCGTTTATGTCTGCTCCCTTGTTTAGCAGCAAACGAACTATGAGATCGTGACCTTCTGAAGACGCCGCTTGCAATGCGCTACCGAACCGTCCTCCTTGTGCTGTCACATCAGCTCCTTTTTCCAACAGCAGCCTAACGATGGCATCGTGACCGTTCCTTGACGCCACATGCAGCGCACTGCCAGATTGTCTTTCCAATACGTTCACAGCCGCTCCCTTCTCCAGCAGTAAGCGAACAATGGCACTGTGGGCCCCCAACGATGCCACCAGGAGTGCACTGCCAAATCGTCCTCCTTGTGTGTTCACATCAGCTCCTTCTTCCAGGAGCAGCCGAACGATGTCATCGTGACCCTGCCATGATGCCGCCTGTAGCGCACTGCCATATTCTCCTGCTTGCATGTTTACATCGGCTCCCCTCTCCAGCAACAAGCGAACGATGGCACTGTGACCTAATGTCGACGCCGCCTGTAGCGCACTGCCATACTTTCCGCCTTTTGCGTTTATGTCTGCCCCCTTCTCCAATAACAATTGAACGATGGTAACATGCCCTTCTGAAGATGCTGCTTGCAAGGCACTTCCATATTGACCATTTTTCACATTCACATCCGCTCCGTTCTCTAGCAGCAACTGAACAATGGCATCATTCCCTTCTGAGGATGCCAGCTGCAGAGCGCTACCATTCCACTCGCCATGTGCATTGACATCCGCACCCTTCTCCAGGAGCAGCCGAACACTCGTATTGTCACCACCATACAACGCCGCCTGTAACGCACTGCCATATGGACCTTGTGTGTTTATGTCCGCTCCCTTTTCGAGCAGGAGCTGAACAGTGCCACAGTGACCCCCTGACAACGCCGCATGCAGGGCACTGCCATAATACCCTCCTTGCGTGTCTACGTCCACTCCCCTGTCCAACAGTAGACGAACAATGGCGTCGTGACCTCTCGACGAGGCCGCGTGCAGCGCCATGCTATCATCTTCTCCTTCTTCCAGCAGCAACTTAACTACGTTCTCATGGCCTTGCGATGATGCTGCCTGTAATGCACTGCCATATAAGCTTCCTCGTACGTGCACATCCGCTCCCTTCTCCAGTAACAAACAAACAACGTTCCCATCATCCCCTGATAATGCTGCTTGCAGTGCACTACCATACGCTCCACCTTGGAGGTTGACATTCGCTCCTTTCTCCAGCAGCAGTTGAACGACAACATAATCTCCTTGTGACGACGCTGCCTGCAACGCAGTGCCAAAATGTCCTCCTTGTGCGTTCACATACGCACCCTTGTCCAGTAGCAACCGAGTGATGGCTTCCTCACCACGATATGACGCTGCTTGCAGCGCAGAACCATATACTCCTTGCTGGGCGTTCACGTTCGCTCCGTTCTCTAGCAGCAATTGGACAATGACCTTGTGGCCATAGAATGATGCTACCTGCAGCGCGGTACCATAGAATCCCCCCGGTAAGTTCACATCTGAACCATCCCTTAACAGAGCAAGGGTCGTCCTTTCCAACCCTGCGGATGAGGTGTAATAAAGGGGAGATATAGTACTGGGCTCTTCCTCTCCAAGCGCATTGTAAAGCGACAGCCAGTTCGCATACATAGGTTCTCTGGGTTGAAGAAGACCCATAATCAGTCTGTGCAAAATGTCCGAGCTGCCATCATTATCTGAGAGAGCGTGGTTAGCCCAGTATTGCGCTGCATATGCTGAGAGTGGGTAGTTCCTAGTTGTACTGTAGTCTACGCCTTCAGGCTGGTCAAATTGCAGCAGATAAGCCAGACACGTCTCAGCTATGACGGTATCTGCAATCTTTTGATTGAAATAGAAGGACGACACCATAAGATTCCCATTGCAAAGGTGTTCCGAGATTAAGTATTCTCGGACGGAGAAATGAGCTAGTCTGAGCTGTTCGGGTTCAGCGACGTGTCCCTGGTGAGGGAGTGTAATGGTGACGAGACCGGAACATACGAATAGTATATCACGCGGATCCCGAAGCCGCCGGCGTGGGTCAAATCGTGATCCCGTTTCTGCTTTAGGATCTGTGGCGAGGACTTCCACCGCTTCTTGTAGCGATATCGCGCGAACTGAGAAAGAGAGCCACTGCAGCATTCTGCGGGCGTCCTGCCTATCCCCCTCGTCGATATCTTCGAGAATTCTATCATAAGTCTCATAGAGTGTCTTTGGTAATGACTTAAGTGCTTTCTCGAGCGAGGCGGGAGAACGGCACTTCCGTAGAACATCCAATTGACAACTAACCCATCGAAACCTAAATACCATATTAACAATTATCTGTAAGGAAGCAAAAAAACCACGTTACATTCCATGCGCACCCTCGGTCAAGGTAGTCTGGATCATTCTCTTCTCTTCCGCCGAACATCTGTTGAACTTGATGTCATCTTCTATTGTTTTGGACACATATATTCGGATGTCGTCGTCTACGAGATTCTTGTCCATGGGCACTGAGTGTGAAACCAACTGACCCAATGTTTCTTCGATATCTCGTTCCTTTCGACTTGTAGCCAGTAGATGTAACGTGCTAAGCCCCCAACCATGGATTTTGTTAAGCAGTATCAGAAACTCATTTCGATCTGAGCATTCGTCAAGGGCATCGAAAACGATATACACGTTCGTGAAGTTCTCGACGATAGGCTTAAGGGCTGACATCAGCTCCTCTGTAGTTGGGGACTTGTGGATGTCCGTGTCCTCAGTGTATAATTTCACCAGGGCGTCATGGATACTTGAGCACTGTAGAGACAGTTGCTTTATTAGGGACCGCAACACAGTTTGTGGCCGTGTGTGTTCATTATGGAACTCGAAGTAAAAGTACGCGATTGCGAGCGATGGGCTTGACTCACAGTACTGAAAGAGTTCTTCAATTATGGTAGAGCTGGAAAAATACATTAGGATTGCAGTCGGAAGTCTTTACAAGCTTGATGTACATACCACAAGATAGTTTTTCCGGCGCCAGCTACGGCCGGTCTCTCAGTAACAGGCTCCAGTTGAGCAGAAAGAGGACTTACGAATGCCGTGAAGCCAGAGGAACGATCTGGCTGTAACTTTCCATTCCTTAAAGTGCTCGCCATACACAAACCAGGCGCCGGTCTTTTCCTGTCGCTCCTTGCAGGCAGTCGAATGCTTGGAACGGTGATCAGGAGCATCTAACCATCTGAATATCTTACGGCGGTTGTCTTCTGCATGAAGGTTGAGCAAGATAGGGGATAATCATGTTTTTGAGCAGCTTGGGCTTAGTACGTACCTAATTTAGAGTCAGTCACGGTTTTATGTATCTCCAAAGTCAAGCGTCTGTGAGCTCCATCAAGATGCGTTTGAATTTAGAAAGTGAAACGTACGTGTGATCTACGTTAAGGGTAGAATTCAGCAGGTGCTGGAATTGTTCCAGAAAATCGAGCGTCCTCTTGACCTCGCTTTCCTGAAGTGGCCAGAGTAACGCTTGCACTGCGCGATCCGTGCGTCCAGGTCTGGTTTCCAACTTCGCCTTCAGGGATTCCAATTCAGCACGGCAACGAGGAAGGCCATCGGGCTTCGCGAGCAGCTCGTGTAACCCTGGTAATCGGGATGCTTTCTCATCCTCTACCAGTTCGCGAACATCGTCAAGAACTCTGTGCACTCCCAATAAGTGATTTATAATCTTCTTCTTATCTTTGGACGCGTCCTTAACACCACATCTGTACATGTAACATGCGCTGACAGTCGCTGCAGTGAGTTGGAGAACGGCAATGACACTCGCTGAGTCACGGCGTGATGAGCACGCTATCAGAAGAATCATAGGTCTTGACTTACCTGCTAACCCCAGGACCTCAGCCATAGCGTTGAGGATGATTTCTAAGACTGTGAGAACGGCATTGCCATCGCTTATGTGCACCGTGGCGCCCAGGCAAGAAAGACATTATACTGCCAATCACTGCCACTTGCCTTCTTTGCTTCCTTCGAAAGCTTAATGGTACTGAAGTCAAAGGGACGTTGCTGTAGTGAAAGAGGAATGTGCCTTGGAAGCACAGGAAAATTTTGCTATCTGAAAATCCTCAGCAGTACTCTGAACCATAGAATCCCAGAAAACTTAATATTCATCTAGGGTTTACAAGGTTTTCAGGTTTCAATAGGGAAAACTATGATAAAACATCATAATCCTGGAAAAACATTAGCAAAACTAGAACTTAGATCTAAGGTTTATAGTCAATGGTAATTCAATCTCTTTTTTTTTAATTTTCTTCAGAGTTTTCATGATGATAAGCTTTTCTTATACCTCCAGTGGTGTAAAACACCTCATCCCCAACTTATGTAACTGGTTGCTTTAGCCTACAGCTGCAGCCTAACTATGTCGAAATCATTTGTGTAGCCAGACCTATGAAGATCGTGCGAGACTGGAGCTGGCTAAAATTCTTTTCACCTACCACAGATGTCATGTGTAAATACGTAGAAGTTATTTTATTTTTTTTGCACCACGGACACTTTCCTGCTTTTTGTTTGTCCTTCTTTTCTGAAGAAACACCTGTTTCAGATGCGCACCACCTTACGACGTACACAGCCTTATTCAATCCCTCCTCCTACTAAACACGAGCTCCAGACGTGGAATATCTCAGTCCTCCCAACCCTTTGTGAATTCTCGTCTCTACACTAACCAGAATGCACCCTACAGCACCACACTTTCATATTATGTCACCAGAGACTGCACATTAAATATTATATATTTCTCGACCGGAGACCAAGAACGACTGTCAGAGGAACGAGTTCTCTCCGTCAACTAATCACGGAACGGGTAAGTGGTTCTTGATACCAATGTGATACGACCATGAGTCGTTCAAGCCATCAGATATCTTCAGCAGGTGATACAGAATGCAGAGGTACCATATTATTAATTTATAGGTTTCAATTGTCGTTTAAAACAATCCTTCGACTTGTCCGAATACCTAATTCCAGTCTACCCAAGTACTAATCCATCACGACTGTTCACGATGATAGAAATTGAATCTACTGTAGAGCGTGCCCACAGGAGGTCATAAACAAGAGCGAGCATATGGCTGATGAGAGACATCTCTTTTCACTTCGCCTTTCAACGACTCAAGATTATACGGTGTTTCTGTTCTAGTGCACCGAAGCAATCGTGGGGAGCATTGGAACGCGTCAAGTATCATCCTAGACTGGGAAGACCAAGGTTTACGGTGAATAGCTGATAGGATAAGGGGTTGAGGAAGATTCGGACACCTTCCTGAGACAGAGTACATGTCTCCTACTAGTCACTGCCAGATGTGGAAGAAAAGTGGTATAGTACATTACTATATGCTCCATAAAGGCCACCAACGAGCGTCTACGTCACAGCATTCACACATTAGTCGAGGTCGCACCAACCCTTGGCTGCAGTTCTCAGTTCACAGCATCCAAAAGAGGTCTGTGTCCCCATCACTTTTACAAAATAAAAATAAAATAAAGCAGCGGGGAGACTGACATGAAATATCCCAATTCATTTACTCCGAGCCTCTCAAAGGACATCCGAACTCACCTCACTCATTTGACCATCATGAGTCAGCAGCATCAGCACCTACTGCACGCATTGCAGGCCTGGGTCCTTGTACTTAATACCACTCAAGTTGACCAACGATGTGCCTGATCTGACTGAACAGGAGACTTCCACGCGGTGGCCGGGAAAGTTCCCGGAACTCGGCGCAGCACGAGGATAGTGATCGCATCAAATAATTCCTCACATATGGCACAGGGCACTCTGTGGTGCAGTTTCTTGCAGGTACTGTCTGAATTATATCACCCTCGCCCTCCACTTTCAATCCTTAACACCATGGAACACAGTACCAGAGATCCCTTTGTACCACGGTATGTCCCTGGAAACAACGACAGTGTCGCGGTTGTCGCTACTAGCGACGCCCAGAACTGATAATTTATTTTCTTCCTCAGAATATCCCTATTTCGCTTCCCCAATGCTATATTCGAGCTGCGCGTCCATTTGCAGCTCCCGCACACGTCGCACACACCCCACGCACATCATGACATGTTTCATAGTGGCACGGCGTCCCTTTCCGTCGATGAGGTCGAACTCACCCCTAGCGGGGAGTATCTCGTTGTCTCCGGGAGCGTAAGTCCTTGTGTATGTCCTGCCTGGTTGCTCCATGGGGAAGGCACTCTCAAATGGACGGACCAGCCTCGTGGTCACTTTGGACGGAATGTACATGTTGGGGTGAGCCCTGGTACCGAGGTAAACCCTTCCTTTGAATCCATTAGTTTATTTTTACTTGACGCTGATGCACTGGGTATTGCATTTGATAGTATGTCGTCCTGGATCGCCGTGTTGAGTGTGGCGATTATGTAGTGAGGTACACGCTGAGGAATAAGCATGATATGGCAGTGGGTAGGAGTATGAATGCTGTAGGGGATGGTCAGCAGGATGTTGGGTATCCTCATCAACACCAGCACCGTTGCACAGACATGGGATTCGAACACCACCATCCAGTCACACAGATCCCCGGAATTTCTGAAATTCCACTTCAAACACATACTCATCACCCTACTGCGCCACAGTCTTCCATTTCCCCCTTCCCTCCTCCAAGGACCCGCTCCCCCTTCCCTCCTCTCGTTAACCACTCTGTCTTTGCACTGCCTGCTACCCACTCCCCTTCCCCACCTCCAGTCACCTACTCCCGTTTTCCACCTCCCGCTACCCAATCTCCCCTCCCACATCCCATCACCGGCTCTCCTGTACCACTTCCTGCCGCACGGTCCCCCTTTCCGCCTCCCCCCATCAATCCCCCATTCCCATCTCCCTCAAATCCACTCGGAGCTTCTCCTTGTCCCTTCCACCCCACCAACAATCTGCTGGAGCGTACATCCCTCCAGAGAGGGGGACTCAACGTAAACCATGATCTTTCCGAATCGAACAAACACACGAGACAAATGTCAAATGGACTCGGGTCCACGCAGACGGCACAGGCTACTCATGCGTCACACCAGAGCCAGGGGAGAAGCCTTATTACACAACCCAGACATATGTCTGAGTCTGTTGACTTCGTGTCAGGAGAAGGCGGAGTCGAGGAGACTCGTGCTGGGGCGAGGGTTAGGTTTGCCGAGGATGAGCGGCGGGATATCTCCACGAAACAGCACATGACGCAACAATCTCAATCAACAGGAATGGGAATGGGAGTCAGGAGCTTCCACACTGGCGTAACGGTTTCAGAATCTGACACACGGGGTGTGGATACAGTTCAAGGACAGCAGTTGACACGAGACTCGAAATCAGTGGAGGTGGATATCGGAAAGATTCATGCTGACATTAAGGTCACCCAATCTCATGCTGAACAGAAGCAGCGCAACGGTGACGTGTGTCCAACACAAGTTGAAACTCATGGTGTTATTGGTGTAAGGAAACCCCTTGACGCTAGCGTCTCCCCCAGAGGAGGACCTGTCATGCAGTCTATCCAGCTAGGGACCTCCGCTCACCAGCCAAGTCAGACGCAAAACCTGGAGGAGAATAAAATGAACAAGTCATCTTTGAAATTCGAGGAATCGCGTGCGTCTGGGACAGGAAGGGCTCACCTTGGGTTCACGAGCTCTGGATCTCAAGTAGAGGATACTATACAGAACGGGGCAGTGAGACAGGATTTATACTCCACGCAAACCCAAAACTCCAAATCGGAAGACATAGACATCGGGAGAGTTCAAGCTGGTGTCACCGAGTTTCGAGTTGAACAGAGGCAAGGCGAGTGCCAGCGCTTGATTTCCAAGGAACCACATACTCGTGAGGGGGGAATACTTGATGTTACCAATCTCCAAGGCGGCAACAACGAATCACAGACGACACGTATCACGAGCACCCATGAAAGCAGCAGCCCTCGTATCACCGATATCCCACTCCCCACGCGCGACAATATCAGGGGCCCCGGAGGTCGCACAACGCCATCACCATGGTCAACATGGCAGCCTAATCCTCTCTTCGGAGAGGATGACTGCAATCCTAAGTCCAAACCCTTATCATCTGTCATCATATCCTCACGCTTGCCCGTCTCTGTATCGCCACGCACCATCATGCCCCCAAACTCGCCTTCATCACCTCTCTTCCGCCCACGTTCTCCAATCGTTGAATCTCCACGTCCTATTTTTCGTTCATCCCCGCGCTCGCCGCCGTTTCTCATGCAATCACCGTCAAACGCGAGTAAAATGGTATCCCCGCGTATGTCTTCGCCACCTCCACCACAAGAGGGTGTTAGTTTCGACCTAAGGAGCGCTAGGGGAAGGCAATATCGCGGGAGTCCTAGCGAGAGCACTCGAGGTTATATTGAGGGAAAAGTTGTTGCTGAGAGTGCGAACCTTGCCAAGGGCCCAAGAGTCCCTATCATCGTTGATGCAACGATCTCGAACGCTAGGAATACGAGGACCACCGACGTTAGTAGGATTGATGTGACGGAAACAGTCGACGACAGCGATACTCTCGCTCGCACCTGTAAAACTCCCCCCCATAATTCACCATGCTCTCCGTTGAGCCCTACGGACGTACGTCGTGGACCTGTAACATACTCCAAGAGCCCAAAGGTCACTATCATCGATAATTCAAGGATCTCGAATGCTAGCAATTCGATCACCACCGACGTTGGTGGGAATAAAGTAACGGAAACAGTCGACAACAGGGATACTCGCACTCACACTTGTAAGACTTTCCCCCTTAATTCACCATATTCTCCATTGAGCCCCGCGGACGTACGTCGTCAATCCGTAACAGACCAGATAACGGGGGGGTCTTCACGTGGGGTCATTGAGTCTTTAACACAGCAGACCACCCAGACAGCAGACATTAAGTCGTCAAGTAACTGCGTAACTTTCACCGAGTCCTCTGGCCAGTATAAAGGTCGAAGCGAAAGGGAGGCTCCCGACGTTACTCTCCTTCATGGAGGAAAGACGACTCAGGAAAACGTAACAGCTCAGGGTATGAATGTATCCACGCACGAAATTCAATCATCAGCACAGCAGGTCATACAGACCTCCAGCTTTGAGATTGATAAATCAAGGAATGTCGTGTCGCTTTCCGAGTCTACTGCCCGGTCTGGAGGTCGAAGCCTGGGGGAGGTCCTTGATGTTACGGTCCTGCCTGGAGGCCCGAGCGTTGTGGAATCTGCGGTACAAGGGGTGCAGGAGTCAAGTAAGGTGGTCCAGTCATCAGAGCAACAGACCACAGAGACATCGATGGAGCTAGATGTTGAATCTTCCAGCAATAGCACAATTTTGTCTGCGTCCACTAGCCGGGATGGATCCCGGGGCACGGGGGCGGCTCTTGATGTTACGATACTTCCAGGAGGAAAGGCTTTGGAGCGGGAAATATCTATGGGAGAGGAGTTGAAAACGAAGAGGAAACGGGAGTTGACGGAGAAGGGTGCACAAACGTTGATCCAGCAGACTACCGAAACGTCAACTCAGACGATCACACAAGCGTCACAGCAGAGGAAACGAGAGTTGTTGGAGAAGGGTGCCCAAACGTTGATCCAGCAGACTACCGAAACGTCAACTCAGCCGATCACGCAAGCATCACGGCAGAGGAAACGAGAGCTAATGGAGAAGGGTGTACAAACATCGTCTCGGAAAGTAGTTTTGAAATCGAATGGGAGAGCCAGCCAGGCCTCTTTAGAGGGGTCGGAAAACAAGGGCGAGCTAGGCTTCGCGGAGGTCTCCGATCGATCAGAATACGTCCAAGCTTCTACGCGAGAAGCCAGACAAGGCCTCACACAAGGATTCAGCCGTCAAGAATCAGACCAGATACTCGATCAGAGCGAGCCAGGGCCCCCACCTCAATCTCTGAGTGCACAGTTCGGCAGCGCTGCTCTCAGTGTAGCGGAACAATATATCACCGAGACAGAGCCAGCGCCTCTCGGGGATTTGATCAAGGATGCCGCTGTCAAGTTGGCGGAAAAAGTGGTTGTAGATTATACTGGTGTGTCCGAGAGGAATGAGGCGGGCACACAGGTTGCAACTAGGGACCAGGATCAGGGAATACATCCATCGGAAGAGAGTCCGTCGAGTAGGCAGACGGCGACAGAAGGGACACAAGAGAATATTTCCTCAACGCAGGAAGCTGTAAAAACGGTGAAAGAAGATTCATCGGAGAGGATGACCGTGCAAATGGCGACGGAAGGGGTCCAGGAGAATATCTCATCGTCGCAGGAAACACTGAAAACGAGTGCAGATACCGTGCAAGAGGGTATTTCCTTGTCGAAGGAAAAGACGCAGATGGTGTCAGAAACGGCACAGGAGGAAATTTCATCGCAAAAGATCTTGCAATCAGGGACAGATTTTGCACAAGAGCAATATTCCTCATCGAAAGAGCTTGTGCAAAAAACGACAGATGCAGTACAGGAGAACGCCTCACCGTCGCAGAAACTCTTGCAGACGAGTACAGACAATGTACAGGAGCGTAACACCTCGGACGGTATTGCGCAGAATATAGCAACGCAAGAGGGGGCTTCCTCGTCGCAGAATATCTTGCAGACGGAGACAAGCTCTACATGGGAGCATGATTCCTCGTCGAGAATGGTTATGCAAGCTTCGACAGGAGCAGAACAGGAGCTTATTTCATCGTCCAAGGATGTCTTGCAATCGACGACGGATGTTCCACCAGATCAAAAGGAGACTGTACAAATCACGCAGTCTTCGGCTGCGGCGGAGACGACTGCTCCCATTGCAGTTATCGAAACAGAACCGTCTGGAGCTGGACTGTCCTCGGAGACTATCTCCTCTTCGGTACAGAACGTGTCGAGCTCGACGGTCCAAGTATCAATGCAAAGCACGACGGTAGACTCAAGGGCTAACGCACTTGATGTTACTCGCATCCAAACAGCTCCCAGCTCCACCGAAAAGACCGTGGTCGCTGCACAGAATAGTGCGCCCATCGATACTGCCGGTAATAGCAATGATGTTCCCAATCTTGAGGTCACGTCTGCCATGGGTCAGGACGCAGTCGGCTACGATGTCGCTAACGAGGAGGGCAGTATTAAGACCGTCAATAAAGCAAGTTTTTCCACGGAGACCAACAAGACAGAGGTTAGCAACCCTTCTGCTACCGCACCGACCGCACCAGTAAAACGTAACACATTTCCCAAACTGCTCCCAGGCGCTCTGGGTGTCGCCACGGCCTCTCGTAAGTTCAACCTGAAAGGCTCTCGCACGCCCTCGAGCGAAAAGCCCGCGAGCGAAAAGCCTCCGGGTGAAAAACCTCCGAGTGAAAAGCCTCCGAACGAAAAACCTCCGAGTGAACAGTCTAATGAAACCCAGAGCAAGGTTGTACCTTCGACTTGACTCACAATCTTTTTCGCTGACCATAACTGTCCAGTCTCGATTTTCCGCTCTGAGAGGGAAACAACAACGAAACCGTGTATTGAGCCTGTGATGCATGTGAGTGACACTCTATCACGAGAAGCCTCTCTTGGCCTCTATGCACAGCAGCACCAACTGATATAGTAGAAACAGACTTATGATTAGTTCACCTGACTGTCTCTACCGCCTCCGCTGTTCAGAACCTTTTCGTTTCCGCAGGAATGATTCGTCCTGTTTCTGCAGGATGTGCTGCTGGACATACATAATATTTTCTTCATGAAATGGTTTATTTCCGGATAGAAGATAACAAGCCACAACAAGATGCCTGAGGTTATTGCGCAGGTCCGTGGCTTTAAAGGCTTCGTGTGAACAAAGATAATCAAAGGAAAATAAGTCACTGAGGCAAATTAGTTAAGGTCTACAAAGTGTACACAATTAAACTAACGTTTGGTCTATGAGTATACAAATTATTGGCACGGATGAACGAGATCAAGCCATCGTTGCACGTCTCTCAGGTGTTGGGTGCATGAACATGACACGACCGGATCTGGATTCGTTGGAAAAGCAGGTATCCCTTCGTGAATCAGCATGTGTCCCATGGCAGTGGTCCTGTGACTGTTCGGGTACAGTCTACAAACATGTGTGGGGATTGGCAGTGGTCAAAACAAAGAAACTAAAGCCGCGCCAATTTGTCTACTCTCAACCCTTATCAACCCCTGAACCCCTGTCCATTTGTGTATAAGTAGTTCAGTTACCCAATTCAATAAATCATTTAGCTTGGCCACTCACATTGTTGAGTCTATTGTCTGAAAGCTTGAGTTAACACTGGTCTCGCATTATGTAGGCCGGGGTTCTATTGGCACCTTCCGTTCGGAACGATTCAACCTATGCATCTGAATTTATTTTTTTCCCTAAATATATAAACTGTAAGGCTTGCGCTGAGCCTAAAGCTCAAACCTTACAGCTTAAAGTTTAGCTCCGCTTCATCCCCTGGGAGAGGTGACCGGGTTTGGGTCTGTGCGTAATTTTTTTAACACTTCGTTTTTGGTTGTTGAACGAGAAATAATACGTCAGGCGCATGTCCCTTTGAGCGTCGTTCTTGGTCGATTTTGATCCTAACATCTAGGTTTCAATGTGGAGACTGTTGAATACAAGAACGTAGTCCTTCACGGTCTGCGGCGTTGGAGGCCAAGACAAATTCGTCCGTTGTGAAGGCATTGTGAGCCCACAGTAACCTATTATTCGGTTTATATCGAGGTTATCCAGATTTCCAAAAGATCCAGGGTATCATTTTTGTTGTTGGTTCCAATGATCGCAAACGTCTTTCAAAAGTCCGTGAAGAATTGTAGTAGCGTATACTCAGCGAGGGAGAGCTACGTGATGCGCTCTTGCTTGTGTTTGCTAACTAACAGGATCTTCCCGATGTTATAAATGCCGCAGAGACCACCGATAAGCCTAGTCTACGTGGGCTACGTGGTATGTCGCTGAACAATGTTGACACTACCATTTTCCGTTGGGCGGCCCGTAAAATGACTGGCAGTGGTCTCTATGAAGGTTTAGAGTGGTTAAGTACCAATATCAGGAGACAAGTATAACCAGCCAAAAAAACATTTAGGACCCTCCATACCTTTCCTGTGTCATCCTCTGCCATTTCTTTTTTTTTTCAGCAGCGAGTAGCTTCTGGAAGCCTCTTCTTCAATCACTGCTTGAAATTAATTTCATGTGAGAATCCGTTCATCATGCTACCTGTCAAAGCCAGTCCGATAAGTCAAGCCTCCTGAGCAGTAGATTCGGGAGCGGGAAGAAGGGTAAGCCAAGCTTTTTTTTAGGAGTTTGAGCCTGTAGCTTCGAAAGGAAAGGCGTTCTGCGCAGCGTGTTTGAGAGGGGATGCTTCATACTGTACATGAATGAATCGTAATAGGCACGACGAATGTTGAATGGGCGACCCGAATGACAAGTCTGACGCATCTGTGGCACTGGAGCCAAATATGGTTGACAGTTGCGTAATCTACCTCCTGATGTTGGCTTGGAAGCTTTGAAAGACCATCAAATCTCGAAAAGACTCCCAAGGGTGAAGTTGGCTATATAGTGCAACCACAGTTTGGGAGTAAACTTCATTTCAAGCTCGCCGCCAACCGCAGTCCCTAGTGGTAAAGTCTCTTTAAAATCTCCTTTGGCCAAACCAGAGGGTGCATGAACAAGATCCTGAATTCCCTGTTCCATATTTCCTGCATGCAACGTACGAAAGCAGAGAGAGAGGACGTATGGGGTGAGAACGGGAATTTAAACTGTAGCGCAGGGTTTGCTGAAGGGGATGCTTTGCGCAATTCTTAGCTTTGCAGATCCAAGCCGTAAGCTAGTAGGAAATTTTCCTCAGAATTCGCGGAAGAGTACATTAGGCTCTTCGTCCTTCTAGTTGTTGGTCGCGGTGAGGTTGTAACATCCTTTCGTCTTGAACCCAGTATGCGCTCGCAAGAACTGTCCGGGGCATGAAATGTTTTCAGGGGCAATCAAATTGCAAATTAGATGAACAGTGAAATCGGAGCTGGAAATCTCCGGGAAATAAATTGGCCCAGACTCATCTCATCGTATCCATTTCATACCATACATCCTGCCCTTGATAATTGCGAGCCGTCCTACAGACTAGGTGTCGAGAGTCTAAATAACAAGCTCACTCGTGTTTCTGGTAAGACGACCTAGGGTGGGTCGAAGAATACCTACTTATACTATCTGTGAATATCGTGGAATAGAGCGAAGGGACGGTGTGGACTAAAGCTTTGTGCTGCGCACTAATGTACATGTGGGCAGACAAAGCGTCAACATGTCACGCGGATGTGTCTGCCGATATTTTCATTCACATTCTTCCTCGGACGACACCCATTATGGCAGATGCATATTGGTTTGTTTCTGAGTTCGGGAATATGGCGCAACTAGACGACACATTCCTCAATTCGTGGGATGTGGTCTTAATTGATGCGATTATCTCCTTGATGGTACAGGTATTTTATTGCTGGAGAATATACCTTCTTCGAAAGTCTTCATCCTACCAATACCCACGGTTCTCAGTCGAGGGCATGACAACGATCTATGGCAATTCAGTCTGCATTCTCCCTAGATGTCACTCACCCAGTGTGGAGCAGGAATAGCTGCTGCGGTCGGCGTAGGACTTACTTTCTGGACAATTGGAACTCTTGGAGCTAAATGCTCTTAGGCTCATAGACCCAAACATTTGTTCTTGATTAGCACCGAGCTTGCACAGCAAACAGTGGTTGCGATGCTGAGCCTGCGTAGTTGACGTTGGTTCATTGATGCAAATTGACATGGACATGGCTTGTGGGGGATGCCGCTGCGGACATCAGTATCACAGCGGCTATCGCGTGGATGGTGAGCTTTGCGTCCTAACCCCTATACTTCATCTATTCTCTATTCCCTCCTTATTCTGTGCTCGAGGTCTCGTGTTCATGATCAACCAAGCGCTGATAGTTACTGTCGAATCAAATTTATTCACTGGTATAGATGCTGCTTGACATGCTTACACGAGATCCCTAGTGCTAATGGTCTTTTTTTTTGCGTTATTTCTTGCATCAATTCTCTTTCTTGAATTTCCGGCAAGCACAGGGTCCTGTGCCCGATGACCATGATATTCTCATTTTTTGCAAAGCCGCCACACGCTGGTCGTACCACCGCGAGTGGTCGTTTGTTACCTTCGATTCAACGGTTATTAACATAGCAGGAAACGAATGTTTGGACTGTAACTACCGGAATTCTGTACGCAGACCATCATTTTCAATTTATTTGCACTAACGGCTGGCAGTTACACCAGTTGCTTGATTGCAGTCTTAAACAGCCGCAGTCTGGGACAAAACGAGACTGCCACAGCCCCCCATACAACCTATGTAGTTTGCTGCACAGACCCCAAGAACATCGGGAATAGGATCTATGATCGGTGAGACAAAGTCATAAGAACGCAAGGTTGACTACGGTCGAGACTCCGACATTGAATCAGATAGTGCCGATGTGCGTTATCCTTTATGCTTGTGACTCACTCACGACTAAACAGAAGGATAGCCATAGCCATGGTTTGGGTAGCAAACTAATCCGCTCGTCACAGTTATATTTGAACGGAAAGTCCTATCTGTAGCGTATACGTGTATATGTTGTCGCTCGAAATTGATGTAGTCTAATTTGGCTTGTGCCATTATGATTGGACGTTTTACGTCTATTACCTGAACTGCTGCCCAGACGGATAGTACTGGAGAGGAACACCTTGCCGTATACGTAACTTGTCAACTAGCTCAGCTGAGATGTACAATCTTTCGAGGTCGCAACATCCACCTCCGAATCCCGTGCCCCCTGACTCTTCAGCCGCAGACGCCGCCAGACATGTATTACTTAGTCGTGTGCCTGATTACACTGGTGTCATCCTACTAGACGGGAATGGATCTCCCTAGCGGTACCAACAAAATGTAGATCGCTTGGCCGAATTTAGCTGGCCCGCACAACAACTGGCGTCAAGAAAAGGTATGTAACCCCTCCTCTCTACGCTATTGAGGTTTAACCCCCCCTCTTCTACCAACCGTCCCCCTACATCGCTCCTCAGAGCAAAGTTAGTGCTTTCGACCCCACTCGAAAGGGGATCCAGGAGCTGACACGCGTCCTCACCCCCAGGAATCTTACGTCGTACGTGCTTGCGTCCTAGACGCATAATTATGATATGGCTTAGACGTACAGTTTAGCATGAGCTCTCAAATGACCGACGCTCTCGATCTACCTTTGCCCTCTCACTCACACCCTCCTTCCCACATGTCCATCTACGTTTCGGGCTCAATCAGACCTCCAATCCAGCCCGCTGTGCCTAGATACCCTATATACCAACTTGGAGTCCCAATTCTACATGACAAAAAGTGGTCAGGCTGGATTCCGACGGATGCGTCACAGACTGAGGATACTGCAATTCTCCTGTTGCAGCTAACGAAGTATGATGCTGAACAGGGCGGGTTGTGGATACATGATTTCATCACGGTGCCTGCAGAGATGGTGAACCACAGCCGCCCTGGGTCTGACATTCTTGGCATACGGTGCCCAGAAAGGCAAAAAATATTGTACCCATCAACACTTTTACAGGGCAGACAGCAATCGCAACCGATGGGCAGCTCTTTCTTGCCTTCTGTCACGATAGCCAAGAACAGGTGCTGGCCATTCAGGAGAAGATACAAGGAGTTCTGATGTTATGAGTGACGAGGAATGGTGAATAGATATTGAGTAGCATAAAGATCATGGAGATTCATGTGTACTGTTTGATGAGCTGTTAACAATCGCAGTTTATATAACCGTAATTGACTTACAGGGATAGTAACTCCAAATATGGGTGCAACGCGTCTGAGACTCGCAGAGAAGGGATGTACCCCCAGAAACTGGAGAATGAAAAATAAATGAATAATAATCATGGGTGCACGCACACGGCAACCGGCGGCTTAGCTACGGTCAATTACTAAGATATCGCAAAAACAACCATGCGTTAAATCAAGCACGAGTCTGTGTGGGATGCATGCAACACGGGGCACGGTGATGTTAATAGGTAAACCGCAGATCTGTGGGATCAGGGGATGAAACTCGCCTCCCGAACCCATAAACCAAGCGTGCGTGCATCGGCGTGAGCAGCGATCGTTTTGCGCCACCTGTGTTGTACGGCTTGGTGTTGGAGGGCTTGGTGAAGGTGGTAGCTGGTGAAGATTTTGCGGATAAGGTAAAGGGTAGAAGGTGGAATAGTTGAGACGGGGTGAGGGGAGTAAAACAGACTTTGACGAGGGTAAATAATATAGGGAGATGTGAACGTACGGACTTGACGGTGGGTGCTGGGAGTGTTGAGGGAAGTGAATTTGTGAGTGACTATCACTGTGACCTAGCGTGATGAGATGCGTCCAAGAGCAAAAAGAAGATCAAGCTAATGGGAAATCACTCAGTCTTTTGGATCACATCCTCCGAGGTAAAAAAAAAACTGACCAGTTTGTTTGAGTAGTCCAACCTGTATTCTTCCATATTTTTCACCCATTCCTCAATGGCAGGTTCAAGAAATACCAGAGTTATACCCACGAATTGAGGAATGTTTGTGAAAAGGAGAGTTGCGAGCCTTAACAAAGGATGACGCCTCAGCCGGGAAGAACGGTGTATTATTTAAAGCGTACGGTTTGATGAACTCGGGAAACTTAACGACTGTTCTGCTACCCCGCTTACATCTATAGTAACCTTGGCATTGAGCGCAAGGTACTCTGGATACGTCCTTTGGGAAATATCAGTATTCGTACTCTGGACGCGGACAGATGGACATACACACAGATAAGCACCGACAAATATGCGGCTCGAAGCACTGGGAGACGACATCCGTCACATCTGGTAAGGTTTAACTTTGGTCCATCCTGAGAGACGGCGAACACAGTTATTGTCCAGACACATTGGTGAAGATCAGCAATATGAAAAGATCAGACTAACATACCCTCGGTGGAGTGGAATATTATCATTGAAACTGGGCACAATTTCCTCATGTAAACCTGAGAATAGATTACAAGTGAATTAATTCCTACTAACCAAGAACATGGTGGTGGTTGTCTCCAAGGCATTTTCCAAATGTTCACTCAGTAGATAGGGCCTTTGAACCGGTGAGATGCTGTGCTATTACAACTGCAGCATAGGCTCATCCTTGCCAACTGCAAGGAGTGATAACACATTGATGCGAGCCTATGCCACAGTTGTGATAGCATAGCATCTCACCAGTTTACGGGGGTACCAAAGCGATCTGTTAATAAATCTATCTTGGGAGGTGAAAGATCCCCTGGCGATGCTAGAACACCGTAAGAATTTGCTTCTACAAAACACCCAAAGTATTGTTATTGACCTTGGCATAATTTCTCCCGTCGAGATACGGCGAAACGAAACGAGTCCTTCCAATTTCTGGAATTGGGTCCTACCATATGATAGTATTAACAGATAATTAGACTGAGGATGGGTCTATAGGCATATGGTTAATGTTGAAGTATATACAGTGGAAAAGGTGAGGCAAATACCTCCAGCCCGGGTGTAATCTGAACCCAAAATCAAGACCATTCAGCAACCTGGAGGTTGGGGTGACCCAGCGAGACGGGGTCATACTGGGAACGTTTGGGAGAAGTCATAGTCGTAGTGGTCGGATGCTTCCAGAAAGTGGAGGATTTATAAGAGGACAGCTAACTCTTCTAGCGGATCCAACCGGGTTTTCCATATCCGCCGAAGGGTGAGTGGAAACTCAAATGGTTGACATATGTCTTTCCATATCTTCCGATACCATCCGACATGTGTAATGGGTTCCGACTGTCATCATACCATATGAGGGACTTAAGATACGCTCCTAGGGATGAATTGGATTTTACGGCTGACATCCTATGTAAGGGGCTTAGAAATACCCTCTGGTGGTCATGTGCAGTCATGAGAGATAGCTACTTGCATTGTCATAGTCTGTGAAAGGCCCCTGACATGGCACAGCGACGGTCCTCTGGTGATGATGAAACAGTTTATGAAGACGGAGTTGGCGCTAAGTCAAATTGCGTCTTGTGACCGATTCGTTGTGACGCTATACAGCTGCCCTTGACTCTCTTCAAAGTATCGCGGAAAGGCTTCATTTTAAGATGACTTGGCGAGTTCATTCAGTCAGTAGTAAAATGCATGTAGCGCGATTGCCTACTAACACAAAACGAGAATAAACTAACATGGCGACGCGTGACTAGAGTCATGGAAGGGGAGGCTTATTCTTCCTGTTCGTATCGCGAAATTAACAGGATTGTTGAGATTAAATAACTTTTATCTTGCCAAAACATCAGTGGTTGAGACGGCCTGTCGATCTTCATCGGCTAAATCAAGACCCGAATTAGCTCCTGGGAAATCTTCAAGACGTCTGCTTCGAGTCTATTAAGTTCATGCCAAACATGCAGGTTGTACCAACGAAGTATGTGGTGCGAATTGGAGCAGGGGCATCCTAATTACTAACCAGAATGACTCCACTGACTGGACGCCCACCTCTTGTCAAACCAAGCTTCTGGAGTTCGACTGTTGCACTTCCACACTTTCTTCACATGATTGACGTTATGTTTTTTCACAAGCCGTTTCTTTGAGCTGGGTACGTCCATACTATGTTGTCCAATGACTATCTTACTACCAGTGAAAGGTTTTATCCTCGTTGGTCTGTACCCTAGCCTCAATGTTTTGCCGAATGTATTGCCAGCCGCCTCCACAGGATCACGAATACTTGATTTGTCTATGCTTGGGGAACAGCCACTTAAGATTATCTTGATGCCGGTTTAAAGCGAGCTGATCTCAACGTTGTCATCGCCATTGCTGATAGTCGAGGCACGAAAAATTGAGTGAATTTATGCAGACATAATTTATATCCGGTGGCTATCTCTTGTCATATTTGGTAGATCATTCCGAAATCTCGAGCCAGCCCTCCCTCATTTCACGTCATCTTCCCCCATTCCGCCGGAGAAGGCAACCTCCATAACCTTTGTGGCGAATATTCAACAGGAGACCAAGGGTTTTCACATTTCGATCATAGGCAAAGCTAACGCGGGAAATACAACGGTTCTGGAGAAGGTGTACCATTCAAGGGGTTTCAAATCGTTTGTTTTTCTGATGCAGAAAAAAAGGGATGTGCAACATGCGATTGGAGTGTGATATGTGTGGTTATTCATACTCTTTTTCTCTTCAATGTAGACCCACTCGGGGATGCATCCGTCCACTTGGTATGTTGCGTGAAATTGGTACTTTCAGCAGCGAAATATTGAATTATAATGGTCTAGTGTGGGGAACGTGACACTGAAACCCAGCCTGTTTATCTTACTATTTACAGTATTATCTTCTACGACCCCTCATTGAAGCAGACCAGCGATAACATTTCATTTTAATCTCCATCACGACAGACAGGTGACTAAAAAGAGCTGAAGTTATTTTGAGATTAACACCGGAGCGGTCAGTGAACTCCAGTGAACTCCAGTGTTTTTTCATCCGTCGAGCTCTTGTCCATTATTATTCTCTTGTTGAAGTGCCCGTCGTCTTGATGTTTACGAGAATACATGCTGTTGGTGAAAAGCGTTTGGCGAGCTTGTGAGGGAAGGGGTTCCATTCAAGAAAACAAAAGAGGAAGTCCTTTCACGTGCACCATCCTCGAACGAGGTTATGAGAGATGTATAACCCACAAACCTGACGAACGGTTCGGTGTCGCGGTACGTTTTATGTTCTCTAGGGGCACTGACGACTCGCTCAAACATTCACCACCCCGTATAGAGTTGGACAAGCCCGACAAAAGCTGCGATCTGCTCATTCTCGAGACCGCAGGCTCCCTCGACCGTCCAACTCTGAAAATTGTTGTCTCTTCTGGCGCGAATTTAAACAAATAATATGGAATTTTGTGTCATGAGAGTTATTATCAAGTGAGTTGCTTGCAGATGTGATGTCGACCCCATTGAATGATCATCCCATACGCGCAAAGTGGGAAGAAATTTCTCTATGTATCATGGCCTTGAGTGGGAGGGGGTATTGATTACGTCTCTCAGGAACTATCGAATCAGGCAGCGTTTCACAATATAAGTGTAACCTTTATTCAGCGAAGTGATGGTATGCTTTCCACTCATTTGGGTATGGTCTTTTTGTATGTGGTATGCTATTGACCTGATATCAGCAACTCCAAAGCCTATGGATGACCTCCGTCTTTAGTAAATATTATCTGTCTTCGAATCATCAATAACCTCATTGCTTGGGACAGGGTGTAAGTGTTCAGTGATCCCGAGAACTGTAGGTCAATCTGGTATCTGATATTAATTTTTGAGTCTGTGTAGCTTCTATTTGGGTATTTTTTTTCGGCTATGTTTGATTCTGGTTATGACCGTTCTCGATTGCTCTCAGGGTGCTATTTGGACAATCGCGTAACTTTTAGATAACGAGTTCGATGCCTGTCTCAATAGACTCAATCGTGCTGGTACTGTACGCTTTCAATAAAAGCGAGTTCCTGTTCCATTATCCAGCAGGAGGTCTCTCAATCCTTTCTTTTTTTTTTGGTTTTCTGTAAGGAAGGATGTAGGTATTTCATTTTCGTGTCACATACCCTCAATCCTGACTGTTTTCTCGTTCTTCGTGGACTCGTCGAGTGGTTTGTCCTTTGCAGACTGCACTCTCGTTCCTTGCTCATCCTCCCTCGCATCCGCTCATGATTTAATTTATTACAGCATACGCATACCGGATTTCCGCAGCTGGGATTGCGATCCTGCTGCGTTAGATCGCAGAGGTCAATTGTGTTTATCTTGTTCTATGATGGCTTCTGACACGACTAGAGGCTATTGACTGGGACATGATTATCCTAACCCTAAATTATATAGTTCACCTGGTTACTCCCTTTGTTCCGCTTCTTTGACAGGCGGTCAGTCCAAAGGTATACTTTGCTATTGTTATAAAGACTCACCGCTCCCTTTGATCTGTTCCTTAGATAGCTTAAAGTAAGTTCTCCAGCTACTAGAACTTTTGCGTTGCGATGTTTGATTTATGGATTTTGCATAGGTTTTAAGTTCTCAATGCCTAAAATGACTAATTTACCACAAAATACCGGCAACTCACAGATTCTAAATCTTAGATGGCCCACGTGATGTGATACATTATCATCCTTATCCCAGTTGCTTGCAAGTAAGGTGACCCAGCATAATTATGTCCTATTTTTCATTTTTACGCTTGACAATTTGTTAAGCCACCGTTCTATCATTCGGATGGTGGTATATACAGTTGAAGTGCTCATAGATTCCATTTCCTGATGGTAAGGCACGTGTTGGCACTATTTGAGGCAGAGGTTTCAACTGAGTGTTATTATAGGTTGTTAAGTCTCACGTCGTGTATGCCTTATTACGAATTTCTGATCAATCTGCTGTGCTGTGATATGCTGTTATTGCCCTCACAGAACGTGGGCCTCAGAGTCTTTCCTCGCTGTCCTTTTCACAGCCCGTGAGTTTCCGACTCTTCCTTTGTGATGCCGTTTTCTTGCTCATCTCTCTGTCTCTCGTCTCTCTCTTAACAGGCTGTTGGTTTATATTCTCCCGTTACTGTTCTCTGATGGATTATGGGTGTCTGACTTTTCCCTCATAATGCCATGTCTCCGCTCACCTCGCTGTCTTCTATTGCCCTCCTCTACACAAGGAGTGTGTTCCCGATTTTCGTCGCGTGGTCTAGTCTTCACGGCCCACCCTGCTATTTGTTGTCGGAATTCTCTTTCTTCACAGCTCGTGGGTTTATGAGAAAGAGGGTGGACTCATGGACTCACTCTCCGTGGAGAGGGGTGGAGAGGTGAGCTGGAACACAGCAATCCGAGAGAAGAATGTGGAGGTGTATGATGAGGCAGCATCGTGAGAGAAAGTTCAGAGGCTGACTTCTGTGATGCCGCCTCCTCGTTAACTTTCCTGATCCCCCCGTCATCTCCCTGCTTCCCACAGACTGTAAGTTTATCAAGATGCTTCGTAGGAAGTACGTTTTGAGGTCGAGTTTAATGATATTCTCTCTCCGCTTATTTCCCTGTTCTCTTCCCCCCCTTTCCGCAGCAAGTGAGTTTTGACTTTTCCCCCTCGTAAATGCTATTCAATCGCTCACTTGTGTTTCCCTCCGTTGCACATCCTCTTCGCAGCTCATGAGTCTCTTTGAGTTAACCCGCCCAATCTAGTGCCTTCCGTTTACTTCTCCCTATCCTACATCTCTGCCCTGTCATAGCTGGGTGGGTTTCTGAGCCGTGCCTCGTGACTTCCGTCTTACCACTCGTATATTTTCTCGGGATGTGCGCTAGCTCCAGACCTTAAAGTTTGGGGTACTTTTTGGTTTCTAGATCATAACCCTTCCACAGGATATAAATGTATATCCTTTAACGAGTTTTGCCCTTATCCTCTTGGGTCTACTTTTCAATGTCTCCGTTTCACAAAAAAAAAGAAACAAAAGTTTCGTATCGTTCTTTGGCTCATACTCGCCCGTATTATAATTTCTAGCACCTCTTGAAGAAAGTCTGGCCAGTTGTGCCACGACTGGTTAATGGAACACGCATAGTCTCTTATCTAGCTCATTCATCGCTCTGTTCTATTCTATATTTTCAGATTTGGTTCTGCCCCTTCTTACTGTTGCCAGACAGCACAGCCTGGAATCAGTGACCGCGACCCGTTATGTTTATTCCACTCGATTTCGCGCCTAGAACTAGATTTTTTTTTTCACAGCTGTCCTGGACTCGCGAGGCTCTTATGAAGGATGCTCTCCGAGTCTATGCAAGGTCTTCTCTGTCGTCGGGGGAACTTGACTACGGTGAGGCATGTTTTCTCAAGAGTCTGTGTCTATAAAAGAGGCGAATGATTTGGAACTTTCAGGCCGTATTTTGATGTTAAATCCCCTTGCCTTTTAGTCTTCCTCTCGACGTGTACGAATGAAGACGGACGTACATTGCACGTTACGCAGTGTATTGTTGCAGTTTATGCAAATAATGTTGTAGTTCACGTGTCGGTTTGGGAGGGCGGAGCTTGATGGAATATAATACATGGGCATATGCTGTCTAGGAAACGAAACCTAAACGGCAAGAGCTTCCAAAACATCAGTACTTACCACTTTGGAGGTAGTATCGAAACGGTTTAAAAAATAGAATTGGAAATATTCTGATCGTCTCCATTGACAAACAACTATGACATAAATATTTTATTCTTGTGGAATTGTGGCATACAGGACAAAGGCTAATTCAGTAGTCCAATTTGTGTTGAAGAATTTCGGAGTGGATCAACGGTATACAAGGTCTGGTTTGGCATAGAGAGGAGATTGTGTTACTGGCGGTGGTCGGATAGGTTCATGGTGCTTTACTACAGCATGATAGATTATATTCCTAGCGCTCCTAACCGTGATGATGATGATGGTGGTGGTGACCTTCCTCGTGATGATGGTGGCCTTCGTGATGGCCTTCGTGATGGTGATGCTCGCGCTCATAGCCTTGATAGCCGCCGTATTCAGGCTGGCCATAGCCCTGCCCCTGGTAGTACGGCTGAGGAGGCGGGGGTGGGTAGTAACCCCCGCCGCCGTACTGCATATGGCCACCATGTCCAGGCGCGCCCCACGGCATCCTCCCCTCATAGTTGTATTCCTCGGCATAGCCCCCTTCCGTGATCGCGTACTCCCAGCCGGTCCCGCCGCGGTATCGCTGCTCGGCAAGATCGTGCGCCTGTCTCTCGGCGAGCTTCTTCGCCCTGTGGCGGTCAATCCAGTCCATGCCTTTCGTCTCGACGAGCTTGTCGACTTCAGCTGCTGCAATACCTGCGAGTATTTCCTGAGGAGAGGAAGTTATAGACACTGTGAAGAGCTGGGATGTTTTGTATGAAAATGGCGCGTTTTACCTTCATCAGCATGTGGCTCGGTTGTTGGCCCGTCGCACGGAGGTGAGACTCGTACGCCTTCATTGCAGCGAATCCAGCCGCACCAGCAATAGCTGTGCAAAAAAAGAAATGGTCAAGACGATTCTCGCAGCATACAATAACGAAACAACAGAAGCATGCCTTCGTGAGTGAAGCTGGCTTTGTGATGCGGGTGGATTTCTTCGGTGTAGTAGACGTGCTGGTATCTGCCATGGGCATCATCATGCCCGTAGCTGGTGAATGAGTTTATAAGAGCCTCCATGGTGTGCGCAGTAGAGAGGTGGAGTAGAAGGGCGGGTTTTTAAAGACAGCTGAAAGGCAATTACAACGTGACCGACCCGGTAACTACGGGGATAGTGTTACGTAATGCTCTGTCGCTGTATCCCGTTGTACCCGCGCACAGTTCATGGCTACAGGTGATCAATATGGATACATCAGCTGAACACGGATTGTCTGCGCCCCCGAATTCAAATAGCTGCGCCGCAAGCTCTGGACATGTAAAAACATCCCTCATGTGGCCTCGAGTCAGGTTCTCGCGAGTTCTGTGCAGAGAACAATCCTCCCGTTACGCGTTGCGCTATGGTGCAGCACCCGAAATATGTGTACACAGGGGTGAGCCCTTGCTGCACTCAGCTTCACTGCAAGGCTGCAGTTATGCCTTCTGGTTCATTTCTCCTCTCTGTTTTTGGCTCACAGCTTCTTACCAAAATCTATCCAATCTTGCCTTCCAAACTGACTTCAATAACCCATGACATCTAATACTAAAAAAGAAAGAGGAGGGTTGTTCAAAAGCAGGAATGAGCAGTAAATCCTGTTCATGGGTTTTCTACCTTCTTCAAGGAGAGCTTTCACTCTGTTCCAATTTGTCCCTCTTGACATACCAATATAAAACTCTCCATCCCAAAGGCTGGATATTGCACAGCCAACCCTTCTGTGTAAGGGCAGCCCTTGGCAAATAGCTCTATGCCAGCAGCAAATCCAGTGATAGGGACCTGGTAGTATTTCTTTGCACTTAGCCAAGGATTCTTGTAGTGAAATTGGAATAGTGAAAACATGGCAAATGACAAGGGGAAACCAAAGTTACATCAAGTTTAGCTGGAGACAATACTTACCTGACAAGGAGATTCTAAAGAGAATACTCCTATATACTGGCACATTGGATAGAGACAAAGGTAGGGGGAGATAGGAGGAGGAATAATGATAGGGATACATTAAGGTACCAATTCAGGGTTAGTGTTACCCTATCAGGCCACTAGTCTAAGCAGCTGCCAGTTAGCTGGTTATTTCCTATTTGCTAGTTTGCACTGGGTGTATCATGTAAGAATGTACTTCCCTTACATTCAGGACTTTTGATAGTCATAACAAAGACCAGACATACTAGAAACTGACAGTAATGCAACTCAAATGGAAGTCAGAGTAATCCAAGGAATGAGTGTTAATGGTCCTTGTCAGAGCCCATCCCTGACTGATTCCCAAGACCTCGGGTCCCCAGGCCCGAGCCCCCGACCATCACGTTTCACCTATTTATACTTCATGTTTGATCTCTTCCCTTCATAGCTTACGACCCTGACCTCGGTCATTCGGTCACCGATCTCCGAGCCCTCTCATATATAAATTGCTCATTCATGTACATGACAACCAGTTCTGATATCGACTAAGATACCCCAATACACCTTGCTTAATCTCTACGCTCCTTCGCTCCCTTCACTAAGGTCACGCCCAAACTTCAGGTGACCTCGAGCCTCGTCCGAAATATGGGACAGGACTCTGAGCTGGCGCATCACATAAGCTGAAGCCAAGTCCTACTTGACCCGTTTGCCGAGCCTTGGCCCCCCTTGGCCCCCTGACCCCGAACCTTGGTCGACTCTATATTGAGTCCCAACCTTCACTCTGCCTCCGCTAAGATTCAGTTCTTAACAGTCCTGTATGTCATGACTCAAATTATGGTCTCAACCTACATTCTTCTGATCAAAACAATATCTTCATATCTTTGGCTTTTGGAATGTTAGCACTACACTTTTCTTTTCATCAACACCTCCAATTTTCCAACAATTATCAGCACATAATTCTATCAAAGTAATCAAACAACATATAGAAACACAATCATGGTGTGGACAAAGCCAGTGTTGTCCAGGGTCTATGATACGAGTCACGTGACTATCCCACATTGCGTGTGGCCCTTCCACAAATTCCTCTTATTGTTCTCATAGTATTTATATGATTAGTTTTTCTCCTACCTCTTCGTTGTGTCTTTCTCACATATCTTGCGCTCGATAGCCATAAAGGCCTCGAGCCCCTTCTTTTTTCACACCCACCCTGTTCCCCTTTCCCATAAATTCTTATCTCAGTTCCTTTGTACATATACTTGCGCCGGCTTGAGCACGGCCCCTGTCTGAGTCGTGCAAAAGAGCGCTGGTATCGCACCAGACTTGCTCACCCATCGGTCACAATTGAGTAAGCATAGAATGCAATATTGCAAGTAGATTGTCTGAACATTCATATAGCTGTGTTATAGATTTTCTATAACTCTACTGGTCTGTAATGAAAATCTGTAGGTCCAGTTACTTTGTCAATAAGTAGGAAAGCTACTTAGGACTTAGTGATTGCAGAGTTTGCTTAATAGTCTTAATTCAATTGCTTGCTATTTTATATTTTACTTGCCTATTTTTAGGGTCAGTCTTATATTATGTTTCTACTGTATGTACTGTCTTGTATTTACAGTAAGCAACAAGACCATTCACATGTTTGGAATCTAGCAAATCTATGTAAAAATTCTCAAGATATGATTATTTCTTATCCTAGGTTTCATTTGAACAGTTTTGTTGCTAACAGTTTATGAGTGAAAAAAGTTACATTTAGAGGCCTTTACTGAGGTATTAGCTTATGTCACATGATTAGAAGTCATGTGACTTATATAAGAAGTTCAAATGGCACAAATAATCATTAATAATACCAGAACTTCAACCATGTTATTCTATAAAACCTCTCTCTATTGACAAACTCAACATAGTCATTTCTAGACTTAATTCTGGCCAAAATGCTTGTCAGATATCATCCTCTACTGGTGTCAGAACTGGTACCACCTTACAAAATTGTTTGAAATTTCTCTGCCCTCCCCAAGTTTTCTAGTAGTTGTTCAGTCAAACTCTCCCTAGCTGATGTCCACCATGCAGTCAAGCTTATCACCTCTTAGGATGGCTGAAACAGCAGTACAAGTGTCCAAAGCACTCTAAACTATCACCTACCAACCTGTCACTTCACAGATAGTACATAGACACCTCAGGAGAACTGAGATGAAGGCAGTGATGGAGAAGAAAAGCCCCATCAGTTGTAGAGGCATAGGACAGAGAGAATGGACTTTGCAACTATGCACAAAGATTGGACTTGGGATGATTGGAAGAGAGTGGTATGGTCAAATGAGACTAAAATAAATCACCTTGGATCAGATGGCAGGAAAAGGGTAGGGCAGAGGCTAAGTGATAGACAAGTAGAGTATATAGTATGGTTTGGAGATGAATCTGCAATCATGTGGGGCTGCATGCTTTGGGATGGAACTGTCTGCGAAGTGACAGGTTGGTAGGTGATAGTTTAGAGTGCTTTGGACACTTGTACTGCTGTTTCAGCCATCCTAGAGGTGATAAGCTTGACTGCATGGTAGATATTAGCTAGGGAGAGTTTGACAGAATGACTACTAGAAGTGGATTCTTTGGAGGATTTTGGAAGCTGCAGTGGGTGAATGATGTACCCCCACTGCTTGTACATAACAGATTCTCTTGTCTTTAAATTGAGTGTGAAGTGAACCCCCCCCATCTCTCAGACAGAAGAATCAACAATTATTGTATCTGAAGTAATCCCCTTCTACTGTCAAAAGTGGGAAAAATGACTCCCTAAGATATAGGTTGTCACTTCCACCACCCATCCAAAATACCTTTTGGTCAAGGTTGAGATCCAAACCACAGACACTGGTGAAGTGAGGTCTGGTTTTGCATTTATAGATAGTAAGGTCACCAGGCAGTTCATGAGTCAAAGCTATGTGGAATGCAGCTAAATCACCACCCAAAAGCTTGCATACCCCATCCTAGTATACAATGTGGATAGATCCCTCAATAATACCGGTGCCATAATGGAGATAGTAGATGGAATTCTCCAAGTAGATGGACACACTGTGTCAAGGCTAGTTTCTGGCTAAACTCTTGAAAAACCCACAGGATGTCCTGGAAAAATATTTCAGCTCTGTTTTTATCCTTATACCTTAGTTCTATTTTATCTTTTGTCTCCAGGTTATGGAAAACTTTCCTTATAATTTTTGCTGGCTGTGAAACATGTTCTATTCTTATCCCATTTCCCCAAACTCAATTCCTGACACTCCTGATATCAAAATCCATAGCCTACCTGTATAGTTTCCCAGTTCTGATATTGACTTAATCCACCTGTCATTCCTTTCCCTGGGCCTGGAGAGCTGGTACCCATCATGAAATAGAGTTGGCCTCTGGGCCTTCCTGGGCCCAAGGGTAGAGATATAAATGACATGAATTAGTGGCATTTCCAAGCCCTGTGGGCTAGTTTTGGATGGTGTACGTGATCTCACATTGGCCACTGATTACATCTAAGAGCCAGAGTCAGGCTCTAGGATGGTAGAGGGTGTTCTATTGCATATATTCTCCACTGACTCTATGTCCTAGAATAGACTGTTTATCGTACACGTACGCTACACAAGTTTTTTTTTATAACAGCTGTTGAAAGACGAGCAGTTATTTATCTCGGTTTACCAAGCCAGATATCCTCCATACCATAAACCTCTTAAAAGACGGAAAATAAGACACCACGCCCAGAATAAAATTCCTAAGTATCCTCCGCCAGCCTGTGCTGGCATTGATGAGCGTCGTCAGCCCCCTCGCCAACCCTATCACCCTGACACCGATCTTCCGACGCGATTCAGCATAATCCCGAAGTACCTTATCTCTCTGCTCAGGATCTGTCTCAGCGGCGTCAGCACCGTGGTCCATCATGATGTGCGAGTGAACCACATGTGCGACCGCAACAGCATCACAGATGCCCAGGTTCATCCCCTGGCCGCCTGCCGGAGAATGGACGTGCGCAGCATCTCCCACCAGCAGAATGTTTCCACTCCCCACTTTACGGAAGTAGGTGCTCGCCACGGCAGTCCGCAGCCTGTAACTGGACGTTGTTGTGACTGATGCAATAGTAATCCTGGTGTCCCATGGATTCCGGGAGTCCATCATCTGCTGGAGGTACTCTAAGGAGGGATTTTTCGGCGGCTTCGGTTCGCTGGCATGTATGAGGTATCCCACCCGCCAGAAGGGCGTTGGTTCACCTGCGGGATCATTTCGCTCGAGAAGAGGGACGAGTAAGAGGAAGTTGTCGAGATGGAGGGATAGTATGTCATTGGATATAGATTCAGGAAGGGGGTCGTTAAGGTAGACATCGGCGAGAACAACGTGGAAGGACGGGGACTGGGTGGCATCATCGTAGGCGATGCCAGTGTGGGGATCTTTGAATTCAATGCCCACCAGGCGGCGTATCTACAGCAAAACACCTCTCGAGTTCAGTGCGGCCCATAATCTGTGCGGTAGGTTGAAGAATGGGAACGAACCGTCGAACGTGATCCATCCGCACCAATAACATACCGAGTCGTAACGATACCCCCGTCCTGAAACGTCACATCCACTCCATCACCACGTTCACTCTCACGCAAACCAACGACAGTCTGGTTGCGTAAAATATGAATGTTTTTCGATGCGAGCCGCTCCCTTAATATTTTCTCAACTTCATGTTGTGGAATGAGTAGTGAAAATGGGAATTTGGTTGCGTCACGTAGTTGGGAGAAGTCAAACTCGAGAATCGTGTTGGTGGTTCCGCGAAACAGAGCCTTTTCGCAACGAATCCCACTCTCGACAAGTGGCTGAGCTATGTCAATCGTGTCCAGTTTCTAAAAGAAAACAAGTGGGAAAAATAAATGGATTTAATTTGAGCTGTAGGAAAAGAGAGAGAGAGAGAGAGAGAGAGAGAGAGAGAGAGATTACCTCCAAAGTATTCGAATGAACGACTGCAGCACGCGATCCATTCGCATTCCTTGGCGACGAGTCTACAATCGCGACTTGCAAACCAAGCTTAGCAAGCGTAATTGCTGCGACGAGGCCAGTTGGTCCAGCACCTACAATCAAGACTTGGACTGTGGTCGGAAGAGACATTCTGACTTATTGCATTCGCTCCTCAAATCCAGTATTGTCAGGACCAACGCCCAGCGCTAGCCTCCTGACTGACGCCATGTGACACGTAGAAGAGAAGGCAATATACCCCTCACATAAGTCACTGTAATTCACGTAACTTATGGTAGTTGCTAAACCTTATTGCTACTTCTTTCCTTCCCCACAGAAACGAGACAACACATTACCCTGCGCAACACAGAATTCTCTCCAGCCTCAAGCCAAAACATAATATTTTTGTGGAGTTAAGAGGACACCAATCTGAGGGCCACATGAGGGGGTAACGCTTGTTTTATAGCGTTGGAGAGTGTTCAGGGCCAATAAAGGCTCTCCATGAAGAGAATGGATGGCATGTCTTGTAGTGTAAGCTGTCGAGTCGCGTTCTGAGAGGAAATGGTGGCGTTCAGCTAGTTCTAAATAATCTGTAATGTGGATAAGTCAGGCGGTGTTGTGATAAAGTCGCAGAACTTGAAACGCTACAGTTGACTTAGAGAGTTCAAACTTTGAGCACAAGAATTCAAGATCAATTTTCTGAGACAGTGGAGTAACAAAGCGGGAGCCAAAGCAGACGGGCAAAGCGTGTCTGAGTTGGAGCCACGAGTAAGATCTACGGAATCAATCTAATCTAAATAAGAAGACTAAAAATAGAAATAAAACTGGTGTAATAAAAGTCCTTGAATCACCGTACAGGGAGCGCTCCCTTACAGTGGCAGAAGGGTATAGTTATCCCTGCTCTCGCGCTGCATGGCGAGCTTCCTATTGCCATGTTCTTTGGTTCTGGAGGACACTAGGAATTTTCGCTCCCAAGGTGGGTCGTGAGATTCGAGGACAGCTGGAACTGAGTGTCGGGTAATGGACTGGGCGTTGGAAAATTGCCGCGCACTGAAGAAATCAAGCAAACATGCTTGTGTAGGCTAAAGAGAACCAGCTTATTGGAGAGTAACACAGATTTCCTCAGCTAATTCTACACTACTATGTAGTTATCACAACAATGAAGGTAAAAATCTGTATGAAACTATGTTATACTGTACAGCATTCATTCCAGCTTGCACAGCACATCTAAGTGCTTTCTAACTTGTCTATGTCACCCTTATCACTGTCATCTGCTTCAGTAATAACTTGTATCCAAGCTGTACCGGGTCTCATATCACATAGTATATAGTCCCCCACTATCTTCTTGCCATTTTCATAAGCTAATCTCCTGTTAAAATCTTAGGACTTATCTGGTCTATCTATCAGTAACTTTAGTCAGAATAACAAGCCACCCTGCAACCTCTGCACTGTTTTCAAATTACCACTCCAAATCAAAGATGTATGTTTTCTTATTTATAGTTACAAATGAAAATATTTGTGTATTTATTAGCAGGTCTTTATCTTTAGCCCATACCCTCTAAGTGTGCTTACAGGATATGGCATCATGAGTAAGTATCATTATCAAAGTGACATAGCTCATTAATTAACCACATCTAGGGTCATTTATGCATCCAGATCACCATGGTAAGTAATATTCTCCTTATTTAGTGTTGAATTCATCCACAACTGACTGTTCAGAAAGCCCTAGTTCAGTGAATCATGGAATTGCTCAAAACTATCTTCTAAACCTGATACCTCTGATGCCATGTATAAACTAGCTGTTAATTCTATTCAAACTCTCTGTGACACAAAGAAAACTTCTAAAACTAGTTCGAAGAAGTTGAAACATATACAATTCAATCTCTCATCCATTAATTATTCTAAGGCTAGCCTTCCCTCTGGGGTGGATGCTAGTAACACATGAGTATAATAAAACACCTCTCTGGGATGATTGGCTAGATGGTTATTAGTCAGACAATCACTCACAAGAGTTTGAGAGATATTCACATCTGGAAACTGGTTTGCATCTATTCTAGGTGATAAAAGGGGTTATTCTCATTCTCCCTCCTGTGCTAGAGAGGGAGAATAGGCTGTGGAATAGGCTGAGGAGGGGTAGTGTCAGGGGATGACTCATTTCTTCCCTTCTCTCCCTTTTTCTCCTGTTTCCCCCTTTCCTTTCCCCCCTTTTCTCTATTTCATCTCATATTAGATTCATCCTATCCCCTGTGTTATATCCTCTGCCTCCCTTTTTTCTATCTTTCTCTAGCACTAGTTGCCCTTGTGTTTGCCTTTGCTTGATCACCAGTAGCTATACAGTTAGTCACTTAGGTAAGGGAATCATCACCCTTTTCTCTTTGGATTTCCTTACCAGGTAGGCTCCTCACTTTTTTAGTTACTGTTTGATATCTTATATAACTTTGGATCCCCCTTACCAGCCTAGTATGAGCTCTGTGGGTAGTTTGGGGTTAGAGTCCCCTTGCAGGCCCAGGCATGACACTGGCAGGGTAGTATCCTCTCCAGTAAGCCTGCCAGCAGACATATCCTGGGTCAGGTTGAGGTTGCCCTTACAGGTAGGCTGTGGGAGAGGAGGCAGAAGAGGAGTATGTTAGTGGTGAATCCTGAGGTCTAGAGAGCTGAATGGTGAGCACAGACACTGGAAAACAGATGGTGATTGCTCTATTAGAATATATTGATGAAGTGATAATGTAAATGCACATACCTAGACAACAGATGGTGAGTGCTCTATCAGAATATATTGATGAAGTGATAATGTAAATGCACATACCTGGACAACAGACGGTGATTGCTCTATCAGAATATATTGATGGAGTGATAATGTAAATGCACATACCTAGAGAACAGATGGTGATTGCTCTATCAGAATATATTGATGAAGTGATAATGTAAATGCACATACCTGGAGAACAGCTGCAAATGCTCTATCAGAATATATTGATGAAATGATAATGTAAATGCACTGTCAGAATTGAATTATAAGTAGTAAGAGTTGTGGATAAGTGCAATGTTAGTTAAACAAATGTAGTCATTGTTAATGATAAATGAATAGTGTTTGGAAGTAAATAGTAGTCCTACAGTAAAAGTGAATGACCTTTGGAATGTTTGAAAAGGTATGTATCATTGTAAGCTTTTGAGTTGCATTCTGAGAGGAAATGTTAAGAACTGAATCTTAGTGGAGGCAGAGTGAAGGTTGGGACTCAATATAGAGTCGACCGAGGTTCGGGGTCAGGTTGCCAAGGAGGGCTGAGGCTCGGCGAACGGGTCGAATGGGACTTGGCTTCAGCTTATGTGCTGCGCCAGCTCAGAGTCCTGTCCTGTATTTTGGACGAGGCCCAAGGTCACCCAAAGTTCAGGCATGACCTTAGCGAGGGGAATGAAGGAGCGTAGAGATTAAGCAAAGTGTATTGGGGTATCTTAGTCGATATCAGAACTGATTTTCATGTACATGAATGAGTAGCTTATATACGGAGGGGTTCAGGGATCGGAGACCGGATGACCGAGGTCAGGGTCGTAAGCTACGCAAAAGGAGATCAAACAGATGGGACGGATATGAAACATGTTTGAGGTGAACGGGGGTTTGGGCCCAAAGGGCCAGGGGTTCAGTTCGGCAGTGGGGGTTCTGACAGGAAATAGCAGCATCTTCAGCTAGTTCTATATAATCCATAATGTGGATAAGTCAAGCAGTGTTAGAATAAAGTTGCAGAACTTGAAACACTACAATTGACTTTAGAGAGTTCAACTTTTGAGCACAAGAATTCAAGATGCATTTTTCTAAGGGATTTACAAGTGTACTTATTGTTGGCAGTGGAAAGTCTATAATAGATACTTAACAATGTCACACAGCAAGTAATTCTTGGGACTTGTTAATAAATTGGACAAAGACAAGTCCCAATCACCGCTTTTCTGCCTCCATTATGCGCTTATTTAGGCACCTATGAGACACAGAGAAAGAAAAGGAAAGAAAAGAAATAATGGCAGTGGGATAAAATCACAGGCCAACACTTATAGGTAACAAGAACAAAGCAGACAAAAGCAGATGGGTGGGAGTCATTAGTGGATAAACAAAGCAGAGCCACAGCAAAGCCAAAGTGGCTGGGTAAGAGTCATGGAACATGGATGTAAAAAAAGTGGACAAGAGAAGTGTGGAAAGTGGATGTGAAAAGTGGATGCATCTGAATCATAGTCATGTGAGTCTAAACTAATTCTAACTAATCTAAAAATAGAAGAAAGACTGAATAACCATACAGGGAGCTGTGCTCCCTTACATCTCCCTGGGACCAAAGTTATGATCATCCCTGGTCAATCATAAGGGCAAGAAGTCATGAGATTTAGTTGGAGATGGAGTCATCATGTGGGATATCTTTTGTGTTGATGAGGGAAGTGACTGGAATGACAGTACAAGAATGGGGATAGTAGGGAACTAGTCGGAATCCTGAAAATAGCAATTTGTGAATGGAGCCATCTAGTTCAGCTAGGATATATGTGCTGTTGTGATTGCGTTGAATGACAAGGAGTGGGCCAAGGTATTGTGGCTTTGTTTTTCTAGACAAATCATTCTCAATGCGTGTATTTTGGACTAGGACAAGAGATCCAGGCAGGAAGTTGTAATTTTTTATGAGGTTGGCATGTTCCTTCTCAAACTGAGCAATAGATGAGTATTGTGCTTTCAGGACTCGTTCTTTCATAGCCTGAAGGTCAGACTCATGCTTTTTTGAGTTGACATGTCCTGACTGCAATGAGCTCCATGCAAGAGAGGGGTTTGTCAAGTTTTGGGACCAAGAATGTTGCTTCGGTAAGGTCAAAGGGCAGAATGGGGTCAAGACTGTGGGCCATGTAGCACGGGGAGTACCCTGTGTCTTTCCATACCATGACATGATCTTCCCAGAACACATGTGGTGTGACTGAAAGCCAGTGAGAGATGTCACTGTCACAGGCTTTGATGATGGATTCATGGATACTTCGGTGACTGTGTTCTACAATGCTGTTAGCCTACTTGTTATAGGGAGAAATACAAATGTGCGTAATGTGATATTTCCTTGCCAGCCAGTCAAGCCCTGCCACAATCAGTGCACCATTGTCTGTTATAATCTCCTCAACTGCTCCCCACCTGCACAGCAAGTCCTTGAAAACAAACTTTCCCACTGTAGCTCCCATATCCTTCACTAACATCCAAAATTCCAGATACAATATCAAGGAGCACTGTCCTTGTAGAATATACGACAGGCCTGCTGCTTTTGGCATGTGCATTGTGTCAATATGGATCCACTGAAAGAGAGGCGTGGGTATAGCAACGACCAGCAGAATATGGACATGCTGTGTTGAACGTAGCTGGCATTCATGGCAGGTCTTGATGAACCAGGGTATGTCACGGTCAATTCCTGGCCACCAGAAGCAATCAGTTAACATGTGTCATGTTGATAGAACCCTTTGTGGCCAAGTTTGTCATGAGCCTGCAAGATGAGGGAAACATGCTCTTTCCATGTGTCAGAATTCAATTATCAAGGATAAATGTTATAGATGAATGTAGTGTTAGTAGTAACGTTCAAAAATGTTTCAATCCTAATAGAATGATATTCAAAAGCAAATAGAAATCCTACAGTAAAAGTGAATGGCTTTCGGAATGTTTGCGAAAAGGTGCATAGTTCCGAAGAGAGAGATATTCTGAAAGGATTCTCTCTTGTGGATTGAATGAACTTTGCAGTTCATGTCAATCACAGCCAATTGTCTCACATTCTTTCGAAGTGTGTTTAAACCAATATAGACAGGTTTAGAGTACTCACTCAAATGTAAAGTTGTTGTTGAAGGTGATTTTACGACAAGTTGGCAAGTTTGGGTAGAACAATCAAGTTGACCTACAATAGTTGAACTAGGGAATATACATGCAAATGCTCTACCTATATACCAAACAGTTCGGAAGGGAGGGCGAATGGGAAGGAGTCCATGAGGATCAGAAAGTAGCCAAGGTACATGTACACTATTTAATGGCTATAGGAATAGACGAACAAGGGAGGTAGGAAAATTGTGAATGGTAGAAAAGATTAACAGACCATCAATAGCTCTTGAAACATGTTTCTGAATTGCATGGCTCATCGGGTAGGGATAGCTGTGTATAAATTCTTTGGAGGATGATCCTGAGGTCTAGAACATTCATATCATGGTGTCTAATGATATGGGATGTCATCGCAAGCTTTAACAGAATAGAGATACTTTGTTCAATGAGTCCATTGGAAAAGATGGGGATAGTGATGGGGATAGTCAGGGTGCTTCTTTTCCAGAAAAGATTATGATTGGACCTGGTTGTTGATTGTTTCACTAAATACTCAATGAAATGATCCCTGAAGTGGATTGGGTGACCAGATCAAATGTGTGTGAAGAATTAGGCAAGAGTGGTTTGAAATTCCAAAGGGGATCTTTGGAGATGATCGGAAAGCCATACTTTGGTGCGATAACAGGGAGATGTTATAAAACACCATCATGACAATAGTCTGGTGATAATGTCAGTAAATCCCCTTGGGTTACATTAACTGTTGAAGCCAGATCTTGTTCAAAGACACGTTGCACTGCATTGGGGTCATTACACTTTGATGTGTATTGATACTGGGCTGTCTTTTTGCTAGAATCCAATGAGGGGTGAGGTTGCACCAGAGGGAACTAATTGTCACGATCATGATTTATGATCTGTTTCGCCTTCCGAACCACCCGAACCATCCGAACATCATGTTTCCAAATCTACTCTTCGGAACCTGAATTATCGGTAGACTTGTCACACCTAAACCATCCAACACTTTATCCCCCATAACACCTTGAATCATCCTAGCAACATCACAAGGACCCAACCAAGAAATCAGATTCTATTAATAGCCTTTCCTCAGAAAAGAACCACCTACACTATCCCCATCACTATCCCCATCTATTTCTAGGAACTCAATAGGAGGGTCGATTCTGTGCTTCTAAAAGCTTATGGAAACAACACATACGATTCAACATGTGGACGCGTTCATTCCCATCACTCAGGACCATCGTTTAACGAGGTGAAACAAGGGTTCGTTTACCCGAAACGACATACGGTTCGGAAACAGGTTTCAGGGTTTATTTCTAGTTCGTTAAACTCTTTTCCTATTCACAATCTTCCTACCACGCTTGTTCTCTATTTATCATGGTCATTAACTAGCATACATGTACTTTAACTACTTTTCCGATCCTTAACGGACTACTCCCCATTCGCCCTTGTCTCCGAACGTCCCAGTATATAGGTAGCACATTCGCATGTATGTTCTTTAGTTCAATTATTGTGCACGTCTACTTGATTGATCTGCTCGACTTAACAATTCATCGTGAACAATCAAAAAGAGTAACTTCATTTTGAAGTAAGTCCTATAAAACTTATCACTTTAGATTTGATTATACTTCAAAAGAATGTAATCATACTGGGTGTGATCGGCATGAACCATATGGTTCATCCGATCCACGAGATAGAATCCTTTCGGAATATCTATCTCTTCGGAATTATGCACTTCTTCGCGTACGTTCCGAAAGCCCTTCGCTTTTACTGTAGGATTACCTTTTATTTTCGAACACCATCCTCTTCATGTGGAAACATGTTCCAATGTTATTGCTAACAATACATTTGTCCATAACATTTATCCTTGATGATTGAATTCTGACACTAATAAGAAATAAAAAGGAATTTTTTTATCTATTTTAATTGAATTTATTTGAAGTGTTTTTGATGTTTTTCTTCAACTTTGCTTGAGGCGGCTTTTAAGCGCCTAAAAGATAATCTAAGCGGTGTGTGAATTCTAGCATGGGGGATGCACTGATGCGGAATCAAATGTCAGTGCTTAAAGTTCGCGTACAGTGACGCGAGTTGTAGATAGAGAGATAACTGCAACTTAGCAGTTTGAAGACAAACACTGGGTTCAATAGAATGCTTGAAGTGATGACGAATGGCCAGTGACGATTCGTTAACAAAGCAAGCGATGTTGAGATATCAAGCAAAGATGTAGAGATAGTTCTGAGAGTGTGGAGGTTATACTGCCTTTTATTCTGGAGAAATTTACAAGCATACTTATAGTGAGAGCTAGCTAATAATAGTCCTTTGTGTTTCCAAGAAGAATATTAGGGTGATGGAGCAGTTCTGGGGTTGCAGTCTACATGAGGGACAAAATGCACAAAATAGTACTAAAGACATGTTTAAAACTTCTGAAACGGATCGTGGTGTGGTAGGAAATGTGGATCATGTGTTTCACTACTATACTGAGCCAAAATAACAAGAAAAACATTGAGAAAAATCCTGAAACTCCATTTCGAAGCTCCGGGCGCTTGTTTAAATGAAATCGAAGTGATCGGCTTTGTTTGTGGATTGGCGATGATAGGGGTGATCAGGAATAGAAGTCGCAGTGTCGTAACAGTGGATAGATGTGTTTCAAAGCCACGCGGGGCTCGATCGGTGGCTATTGGAGCCTGTTCGTCCCTGCATAGTCCAGGAATCATTGGCTGAGTAGTCCTAAAAATGTAGACAGATCATATTCTATGGCCTAAGGCCTTGAACTCTCATTAGTAGTTGTTTTTATAATGTTTTTGTTCTTTTATTCTGTGCGGCGCTACTGATGCATTAGTAGATTATGTAACGCAATGTTCGCGCGGTAAATGGATAGTAAAATAACACGCCCCTTCAAGCTCATCTGATGCTGAGCAAATCCAATAAATGATGGTGTTTTCTTGGTGATAGTGGTTTTGTGAGGACATTGTCACGATCACAATTTGGGCATCGCATTCAGATCATCTTCGTTCCGAAGCAATCCTTCCGAAG
>QMFG01000123.1:0-12148 GCA_003314545.1 Ramaria sp. MG151 | reverse complement strand
TCCTTGAACGAAATGGACACCGGCTTTCCGCGATAGGTGTGCTAACCAGATACAAGCCTCGTCTGCTCGTACAAATCCTGCCGTGGCATCGAGGACGCCTGTACCCTCCCAGTCCACAGAGTCAAGGGTTTCGCGCCAACCAACATCAATAGCAACGCTGTCGTTCGGTAGGGTCATCAATGATATAGTTTTGCAAGCGGTATTCTGGCAAACTGTTTTTCTCGAGAGTTAGCAAGACCTGCGAGCTCGTTTCTCGACAGGAGGGGTCGCCGGTTGAAGCCTGGAAGAGGCATAAAAGCCCACACATCTGTGTAGAGTTCATGAGTGGATTCGAGACCAGCAGAGCACTTGTTCGGGTGGTTGTTGCTGCATGATCTGCTTGGGCATGGTCAGACCCACGACGATGTTGGGCCGTTGCAAAGTACTGCTTGCCCCTGCATTCCACCGTTTCCACTCTTGCCGAGCGCTATATGCAAGGCGCTGGTATTCTGTTCTTTCTCCATCTAAACGTAAAAATAATAAAAATAAAAATAAAAACAGACATGAGTGCAGAGTGCACATCGATCAATTGTACGACCAGTTCACGCTGACTTACAAGACGCCCTCAAGATTTTGTTTCACGTCCGCGGATGCAGCGTCGCTATCCACGTTCTCGATCATACAGGCTGTGGTCATATGACCCGGCATCGAATACAGTAATATTTGAGAACCCTCAAACAGCTGTAGTTGAGGATGTTTGCATGAGGATAAGAAATGTTGACCACTAACCCCTGAGTAACAAGTGCGACGCGATTGCTTAGTCCAAATACGCCGCCGCCGCCGACGACGATGACTTTGGACTCGTTACTCGCAAACGCCATAATAGGCACAATGTCAATCGTGGGAAACATAGTTGTAGGTGCGTAATGCACGACAAGTTGAATCAATAAGGATGTATACTAGAGGACAATGAGGCACAAATGTCGACACAAATACAAAATCAGATGAAGAGAAGAGAGAAGGGCCTTACACTTATTAACCTATGCAAATGGTGAGCTAAATTATTAAAGCAAAAAAGATGTCCACATGCCATACAGAGAAATCCAATGATGACAATGAAGCACCTCAAAAAGAGGGATGTGGAAAAAATTGGAGCAGCAGACCAAAAGAAGTCTGAATCGAGCTTCGCTCATCGCTCCCGGTCGCGAATCGGAAACGATGAAGCGTGCCGCGAAGTGCTCTGAAAGGCGATATCCAGCTTGTTGTACAACAACCCAGGTTCCTCGTGCGTCCGTCCCCTAGTCCGCCCCCCTATTTCTTTTCATTTTTTTTGTACGTTCTGTACAGCTTCTGTTTGATTTCTTTGGCACTTGCGTGCAATTTCAAGTTTGATTTGTTTAGCATTTTCATGCAATTTCCATTCATTTTTGGCACATCTGTGCAGTTTTGGTTTGGTTTCTTTAGCACTTCCGTGCAGTTTCTCGTTCGATTTTTTTAGCACTTCTGTGCAATTTCGAGTTTGATTTCTTTAGCACTTTTGTGCAATTTCGTGTTTTTCTTTGGCACTTCCGTGCAGTTTCTATGTCTTTGCGACTTCTGCGTCAATGTCTTTACGACTATATAATTTTTGCGACTTCCCTTAGTCTTTAGCGATTGATCTTTTGGTGATTCATAGGCCTCTACCGGACATAATGGATGACACACTACGCCTTGCAGTGCCACCATTATGCACAAATTCTAGTCACTGACCGACCCATGGAAGTGGGTGGCTGCTCATAGAACGATAGAACGAGGTGGTTCGGGGGGCACGGGGAAAACCAATTACGTGATGTGCAACACCTCGCAAAGGAAACTCCATTCACAGGTTAATCAGAGACCAACACTGCGGCAACATTACATCGCGATGGACGTCGATAGAACCTGTGAGGTGGGTGTGTTGTACAAGCAAGCCAGAATATTGCCCAGTCTCCGCGATGTTTTTTTAAACCTAGTTCCAGTCGTCATCCTCACTCCAGGAAGGAGATCAACAGATGTGCCACAAGGCAAGACAAGGACGAGTGAATACATCGCTCGACAATTTGTCGTCGGACCCAGTTAGAGTCAGTTGAAGGAGACTGGAATACTCAGACCTTGGCCCGCTCGCAACGATGGACGCACTCGGAGTGAGACGTCCTTGTGCTGTGCGAGCATCGCGGCTTTTGGACTGCTGCCATGGGGGGGTGAAAAGAAAAGCCATCCGGCGGAGTCAAATTATATATACTATGCTCGGCTAAACTAACAGAGCAAACAACGCCAATTTTGAGATACGCAGGTACAAACACTTGCTACAATTCTTATACTGTGAATTCTGAACCTAGTTTCAGAGCCTCGCGTGCTCGGTGTTCCCAATATCTGTAATAAGTTTAGAAACATACCCCCAGGAAGAGAGAAAACCTTACAATTTGCGGATCTGGTCTATCTCACCAAGTTGTTTGTATAGCTATGTTGCCAAGGAAATGAATACACAACATATGGAAAGCAGAGAATACATGCCAGGACCGCTTCCTTAATGGCTTCCTCACGCTGTTCGCACTCATGAAGTTCGGCCAGAAATTCAAGTGCTGCCGGACAAGGAAGTTCAGACAATGGCGAAGGTAGTGGATTTTCGAGATCGAGGACCAAGGTAGAAGGTGGAGTAGTAACATGCGGTAGAGTGTATGGAATGATAAAATCGCGTAGCGAGGAGAAAGGCGTGAGTGTGTGATTGAGGATACCACGAAGATAATTCCACGCTGAATCGTTGTTCGGTGCAAGAGATATTTTAGACTTTACGAAGCTAAAGATATTGTCTTTAAGATGAAACACAAGTATTCAAACAAACCAACATACTTTAACTCCCTTTTCAATGTGTCTTCCTGGTTCTCGTCGCCTTTACGCACGCCGCTCGTCCAGACGACAAAGAAACGATGGTGCCACGCAGAGTTATTCCTCACATCATCGGAAAGCATCTTTTCCACGTACAGAAGCTCCCCAGCCCACATGGTGTCATTATTGAAGTGCGCAAGCAGCCACTGCCTATATGACCAAGTATGATAGTTCTTCGTATCAGTATCCAAGATTCGAGCGATGAAATCCAATTCTGGCACGGGTGTCTTGAGCTGCTGAAGCAGAAGGCGGCGATGATGCCAGACTTGGTACGTCTTCAAGTGTACCGTTGCTATGTCGTCCATAAGTGACAGCTCAGCCTTGAGGTCAGCATTCGTCGCAAGTAGTGTTTCGTAGCGATATTGCCTAGTGCACAAAAAGATCAGTTGTTGACATAAAGAACGTAATAATGACTATATTTGACCATACTGAGTAGTGGGCAGGGTTCATACGAATAATACGTTCCGTGAGCTCAAGGACGCGTGCACTTTTCTCCCCTGTTTTTACAATGCCTCTGAAATAGTCCGTAGCATCCTTATCTAAACGCGTCGAAAGTTCAGAGTAGCTCATTCGCTTCGTAGATTATCGAAGCGTACACTCTGCGGTATACATGATGGGGGCCATGGGGTGAGTGCCTTCATCGTGTTGGGGGACAGGAACGACATCTCTCCACACGGGGTTTTGTGCATATGGAACGGTTGACATCCTTCTTGGCCGAAGACAGCAAAACAGCACGAGGGTCAAACTGTGGGTGCCCATGGATCCCACATTTCTGGATTTTCTTGCGGCGTTGTTGATCATATTTTCGCCTCGTTCTCGTCAAGAATCGCTCCGTTATTCTCTCGAGGTTCCATTTCTTGCACCTAAATTGTAGGATATTAGATGGTCCGCGCAACTTGACTAAGACCCCTTGATGCTAAATTTCTTAAACTCCTGCGTGTTCTGATGTGACAACTTTCTGGATTGATGACACGCAGGTCTCTGACAACTCATTCGAACAGGGCTGTATCGGTCCACCCGATGAAGGTAACAAATCTGCTTCTAGGGATCTACTTTTAGACGGATGAATCGGAATCGAATGCTTGCCGTACCCCTGTTTCTTTCGGGCATAATCACGAAGGTAGTGAATCCCCTCTCTTGGTGATGCTCTGATACTTCCTTGTCGCTTCAATGACTCAACAGTCAGGGTGCAGCCGGATTCTTTGTTACAGGAACATTAAACTAAAAGCCAATCGAACATTTCAATTGCCTGGAAGGTACCGTAAGTTTACTCGTTTCCCTGATGCTGTGCAAAAATACATCTGGCTAACCACAACAGTTTGAAACTAAGGATTTCATCTTATGTAATGGTTAGCCTGTTAATGAAATATCGGATGCACGGCATCTCCTTTCTGTTCGGCTCTGGACCCCTATCTCTGCTTTGCTGAACGATCGCGTGGCCATGGTCTATGGCTGCTCGGCTTTTGTCAAATCTATCTCAGTACAGCCATGGCGAGTAGATCCTAAGCTCTATCATGATCTGCAACAGCTGGCAGGCTCAAGAGTTATCTTGTGGTAGGGCTCCAATCGCCGTGTTTCGCTTTGTGGATTAAAGGTATAAAAGCTTTCAGAAACACACTGTAATCTCCATTCTAATTGACCAGTTCGGTTTCCAGACTCTCATCTATCTATCGCCCCTCAAAAATGTTTTCTACGATGAACCTTCCGTCTATTCTCTCTCTTTTCACGTTGGCCTATGTTTTCACTGCCGGCGGAGCTTCCCCCTTGCTCCAATCTCGCGACGTCTACTCACCACCGATCCTCTATCCTAACGCAGCAACCGTATGGTTTGCTGGGCAGAGTCACAATGTATGTCTGGATGAATCCTCCATATCTCGCTTGCAATATATGGCCGCTCACATTTATTCTTCATCCTTAGGTCACCTGGTAGGTTCAGCGCCGTGTCTAAACAGGGAGATTCTGACACGATGGTTCCAAGGGACGCATCTAATCCGCCGAAGTCCATTTCAAACCTTGCTTCAATCGTGCTGAAAACTGCCAGTGCCAGTGATTGGATCCGTACGTCATTCGTTGGTTGATTCCGAATGGAGTCTTTTGAATAGCGAGGCCTTTTTGGGTTATAGCGCTCACTCTCGCATCTGGCTTTTCTCTCTTGACTGGGAGGCAAGTAATACAGGTGCCAACCAATGTCACGACCAGAGATGACTGGTTGATTATCTGTGAGTGTGGGGAGCTTGATGGTGAATGCACGTTCAATCTTTTCTTGTAGTGTTCGGCGATTCGGGCAACATTAGTCCAGCGTTCACAATTTTCGCCTAGGCCTGGGAAACTTCTTGCCTAAGCCGCGCTCTACACTTACGTTGACATTACAGGCGTCGAAGGGTAGACACAGACTTGAGTGACAAATGCAACTAATTATATGGACTTTGGGGCGAAATTGCATTTTGTTATTACAATTCTCAGGCCTTGTGCCGATTCTGTCCAAAGATATATACGTTGTGCGCAAACTGACGTCATGCTGAAATTCAAATATACTCTGGTGCTATTCCTACAAGTGGAATACGAATAGCTCTACTCCTTAGTAGGTTAATATAAACGTCACATACGTCCCAGGTCCTTGGACTGATTTACATTTCCGTCATCCCACTTTCGGCGTGTAGTGGCAGCACCTACAGAGGGTAATTAGTAAATCTCGGCGTCTCGTGACCTAGCTTCATGCTCATTGCAGGAGCCCTTTGGACAGCTTCTATCTTCCCTCCCTTTCTAACTACGACGAGAGCACTTCAGGGACCACATTGTTATCTAAACAACTCATACAGGCTTCTTCAACAGGTTCGGTCGGGTAATATGGCGTGGCGTAGCTCAGGAAGAAGCAACGAAGAACTAGTGGAGAATATGAAGAGAAATAGGTTGTTGACCTCAGCGAGAGTTGAGATGGCGCGTGATTATACATTATTCTCCAACCAAAGACTTCAACTGTTTGGCAGGCCATGAGACAGGTTGACCGCGCAAACTACGTGCTGGACAAGGCAGAAGCATATCAGGATTCACCCCAGTATGCTGGCCTAGACCCAATTGCGCTTCTGCTAACATTCTCTATCAGGACGATCAGCTACGGTGCCACTATTTCTGCTCCTCACATGGTTTGTAATCAACTGATTCTTGGACTGAAAGCTGAGGGGATCACAGCATGCCCATGCCGCTGAGAACCTTCTTCCGTTTCTGGAACCAGGCTGCAAGGTATTGGACGTTGGGAGTGGAAGTGGATACACGTGTGCAGTCTTCCACCATCTTGTTTCGCCTTTACCCGCGGAGAAGAAAGGGAAAGTCATTGGGATCGATCACATTCCCGAGTTGGTCGACTGGTCGATTGGGAATCTTAGAAGGGACAATCTATCTTCGGCATTAGATGCGGGGAATATAGAGGTCGTGGCTGGAGATGGTAGACAAGGTTTGTTATAGCGTGGTGACATCCCACAACAATAGTGTCAATCACTCCTGTCCCTGACCTTCCCTTGTTTATACAGGTTACCCTCCAGACGGTAAGTCCTGGTGTGTGACCCGGACCTTACCGACTCGAAAATCTTTGATAGGTCCATATGATGCCATTCATATCGGCGCGGCAGCACCGACGCTTCCTCAAGCTTTGGTAGATCAGCTCGCTTGTCCTGGGCGGATGTTTATTCCTGTGGGAGTCTACTCGCAAGACATAATCCAAGTTGACAAAGATGCGGATGGAATCGTATCTCGAAAGAAGTTGTTTTCTGTACGGGTGCGTACGTTTGCAAGAAAAACAGTGTGAAGAAATAACCTAATACCTCTTCCGCGTAAAATTACAGTATGTGCCTTTGACAGACAGAGAGAAGCAGTGGTAGCGGCGTAGCTAATCAATTGTGGACATTGAGTCCGCCCTTGCCATATTCATTCTTGAGCGCCTTTGTTGGTCTTATTGAGCGTATGAACGATGGGAAAGGAGGTTTACTTAGTATGAACTATGAAGTCTTCATGAAGATTATGATCCAAGGCTCAACCTTGATTGCAGAATGATAATCACTTCTGAAATTGGACGGAGGGTTTCCAGACAAAGATGTGAAAAACGAGCTTTCATACCTGAATACCTACGATGGGAGATAGCTGGTCTCCAACTAAGCGCTTTGAACCGAATAAGCAAGCTTGGGTGCCGCGGAATCAATGAGCCAACAGCGCCCCTAGCGGGGTTACATGACAGCAAAATCTACATAGCTATTTTATAACGACCTACTTTAACATTACCAACTTGTTTTCAACCATCATTCATGGACACATTCTCTGAACCGTACACCCGCCAGGAAGATGCAAACTCACTCGAGGATGTGCGTGCAGCAGTCTCTCGGCTTGAACAAGCCCACCGAGCAAAAGGCGGGGCCCTCTCCGGCCGCATAGTTCACGTCGTGCATTATTTACCTGTCGTATCTACCATCACGAGCAAGTCCGGTTCTTTACTCCTAAGTCCTCCTGACACCCCGGAGCGACAACCCTCCCCTCCAAGCATGGATCCCTCGGACAGGCTGCTGCCTATATCTACGGAGCCGCTGTGGACCTTGGAACCTCGTTCAGGTCATGCTGCGATGATAAGTGGCATACGGTCACTTTCAACTACTCATGAACAAGTCATTATCGGCTGGACTGGTGATATCGAAACTGGCACCGAGGGACAGACTATTCCCACTGATTCGCTCACCGATGCGGACAGAAAGTCTTTGGAAGCTACTCTTGAGCAGTATAAAAATAATGAGCAAGAGGAAGGGGCCAAACCCATGACTTACAAAGCTGTCTGGCTCAAGGACAAAATCGCTCACCACCATTATGAAGCCTACTGCAAGCAAAGTATGTCGTATTTTCCCATTCTCTGACGTTTCTCGGTCACCTTAACCCGCCATACTTCCAAGCTCTCTGGCCTCTATTCCACTATCTCCTTTGGCAGGATGTCGCTTCGGAATGTTCCTCCGATGAGGCACACTGGCAGGCCTACGTCCTCGCCAACACAGCGTTTTCAGAAGCCCTTCTATCGGTGTATCGTCCCGGTGATCTTATATGGGTTCATGATTATCATCTTTTGCTTTTACCAAAGATTTTCCGTCAGTTGGTTCCGGACGCGTATCTTGGGCTCTTCACACATACCCCCTTCCCAAGTTCTGAAATATTTCGATGTCTACCCAGTAAGTGGAACCGTATGCAACAAGTAATCTGTCTGTGTTGACAAGGTGTGTACAGGACGCAAGGAGATCCTTGACGGCATGCTTGGGGCGAACTTGGTTTGTTTCCAGGTCAGCTATAGGAGCATTTATCTTACTTTGAATGTTCTAATGTGATCTATAGACGTATTCATACAGTCGCCACTTTGCTTCTTCTTGTGTCCGTGTTTGTGGATATGAGTCGACCACCAAAGGCATCGAAGTCGATGGCCATTTCACAAGCGTAATGCATTGTCCTGTTGGGATAGATGCGGACAGAGTAGCTAGAGATACGTAAGTGCGCAGTACAAAGCAAGAACATCGGTCTTATCTTTGTTCTTAGACTTCGTCCAGGAGTTCAGCCCAAGCTTCTTGCCTTGCAAGCACTGTATGAAGGCAAAAAGATTATTGTCGGCCGTGATAAGTTGGACGTTGTCAAGGGCGTTTTGCAGAAGGTAGTACTCTCCCTGTTCCCGTCCTATGACGACATTGCTTATCATAGTGCTTCTCCAGCTGCGTGCATTCGAGAAGCTATTGATCGACTATCCCCAGTGGCGTGGAAATGTGCGAAATATTTCATTTAGAGTACAACTATTGCTCAAAATAAAGAGCAGGTAGTACTTATCCAAGTCACATCGCCTGCGATGTCAGACTCGCCGAAGCTGGAGCGCCAAGTCACGGAGCTTGTCTCACTCATCAATGGCGAATTTGGCTCCCTTGATTTCACCCCAGTGCATCACTAGTACGTCTCCATACCGATAACTGTAGTTTTCACTTCCTTACTAATAGACGATTAGTCATCAAACAATTAAGAAGGACGAGTTTTATGCCCTTCTTTCCGTGGCGGATCTGGGAGTTATCACACCGCTTCGTGATGGCATGAACTCGACGTCCATGGAGTTTGTTATAGCCCAAGAAAGAACATACAAAAGCCCGCTTGTTCTCAGCGAATTTATGGGTATTACGGGACATATGGCCGATGCGCTGTAAGTCCAAACAGATCTGCGACAGTCGTCACTTATATGAAATTTTCATCAGTCAGATTAATCCATGGAATCTAGGGGTGGGTATCTCAGACTCTTCTTTGCATTAGAGTGCCTTGCAACTCACATTTGCCTTAGGACGTTGCCGCGGCTATCAATCGCGGGCTGTTGATGTCAGAAGCGGAGAAGCAGTTACGACATGCAGCCCTCTATAAAGTTGTCACAACTCATACCTCGCACCACTGGGCCGCTGTGCTTGTCAAGATGCTTCTTTCACAAATTGGTACCGAGAGTGCAGCACATCAGACACCCTACCTTGACATGAGATTGCTGAAGGATACATACCGCAAAGCCAAAAAGCGGCTCTTCCTTTTCGACTATGATGTGCGCAAGTTTATTAACATTTTCTATGATCACTCTAATCATCTCAACGACTGACAGGGTACTCTGACCCCAATCGTAAAAGTTCCGAGCGCTGCAACCCCATCAGAGGAGACACTGGAGGCACTCTCCAAGCTGGCAGACGATCCTCGGAATCTGGTGTACATCATATCCGGTCGAGCCGCAGATTTCTTGGTCCAGCATCTTGGCCATTTATGCAAACTTGGTATGTCGGCCGAGCATGGATGTTTCATCAAGGAACCTGGTCAAACGGATTGGACAAACATGACGAAGCAGCTGGATATGAGCTGGATGAGTGAAGTGGAGGAGGTATTTAAGTATTATACTGAAGTGAGCGATCATTTCTTTTTTTTCGCGGATATTTCTGACTTGCGAATGCCAGCGCACGACGGGCAGTCACATTGAGATGAAGAAAAGCTCAATCACTTGGCACTATAGAGCCAGTGACCCTGAGTGGGGGTATTGATTTTTATATCTTACTTATAGTGAATTTTACTGATTCGGGCTCCTCACTAGTTTGTTCCAATGTCGACAATGTCTTGATCTTTTAGAGAACAATTTGGTTCACAAGCGTCCTATAGAAGGTGAATGGTGGTCTTCTTTGTAACATGGTGAGGTCCTTAGTCAAATATTCCCAGTGCTTGTGGGAAAGAAGAACCTAGAAGTCCGACCGATAGCTATCAATAAGGCAAGTCCTTTGATGCGGGGTCTCTTTGATAATCATAATTAATAATTTGGACAACGTGCAGGGCGAAATAGTCAAGAGAATATTATATAATCACCCCGAAGCGGAGTTCGTTTTTTGCGCCGGAGATGACAAGGTTTGTGGCACAAATGCTATTGGCCGATTGTAGCTGATTCATTGGCTCTAGACCGACGAAGACATGTTCCGGTCGCTTCTGTTTCTTGGACACACCGATAATATTATGATGCAGCCTCCGGTCTCAGCTGCAAGCCTCGACCCGGACAATAACTCAGACCTGCAATCTGTCATGCTCAAACTTTCGCCTCCGGGTATTTTCTCAACTACAGTCGGAGCCAGCAACAAAAAGACTTTAGCACGATGGCATGTCACAAGCCCAAACGAAATCGTTGATGCAATGTTGTCGCTTGTCGATAACACCGCGAAACTTTAAACTATTAAAAGGACCGCTTTCAGACTAGACTTAGAATCAGCTTAGAAAACCACGGACATTAGACATTGTTGCGATTTCTTCTTGTGTATCTGTATAACTACTCTCGGTTGCATATTCTGTCGCACGGATACACACGATTTTAACATGGGCGAGAACGCGTGTTACAAACAAACTGAAACTCGAGAACAGGCTTTTAGGGAGAAGATCAACTAAGAATTGTTTTGGTCGATAATAAATTGGAATGAAAAAAAAAACGATCAAGCAGACGGCTCGGTCACCATAGCCGCAACTTGACCCCCCTTTGCGGCCTCTGGGGAAAAAGTGTGCCAACGATCATTGAAGCGAACATCTGAGAAATGATGTTAATGGTAGCTCAAGCTAAGAATATCCGAAGGTAATATCGCATACCCAATGGTCTACCACCATACATGTACTGCTGAAACTTGGCTGTAGAAAAGTCAGTACAAACACTTGACAGGGACGAGGAAGCCTTACCAATTGCAGTCTCTGCCTCACTGACCTGCGAAAACTGCACTACACCAGCACCCTTGGATCTGGCTCCTTCGAATAAAATTTCTGCCTGCTCCACTTGACCAGTAGTCTCAAAGAGTTCCACAAGATCCTCGTGGGCAGTGGACCAGGGAAGCTACCACGGCCAAAAAAAAAAAAAAACAATAAGAAAGTCAAACGCAAGGCATAACCTAAAAAGTTACCCACGTTGCGAACCATGATCTGCTGGCTCGGCTCCAGGGCGAAGTCGGCACCAAACGCTTGACCACCACTGTACGCAGGTGCTCCACCATGATACCCTCCGCCATCCATGCGAAGTCCTCCGCCCATCTGCTGGTCAGGACCAGAGTAATCAGCATAGACGTCCTGATTGAATGTACGCTCGGCACCCCCAGTATAACCTCCACGGAACCCTCCACGGAAACCGCCACGAAAGCCTCCACGGAAACCACCACGATAGCCTCCGCGGAACCCTCCACGTACACCGCCCGAAAGCCCCGCGTAACGGTCCTATCACAGACGGAGTTAAATACTCGAAATGACGCAATGAACAACATGACACCAACTTCTCTGACTTCGAGTGCTCGCCCGTACCAGTCATAACCATTATACATATCTGTAAAGTTTGATGAGCAGTGTGTCTGGTAGTCAGGTGTTTTCTATATATGCTCGACTGGACGCACTGATAGCCTGCTGGGCGTCTTTTGCAGTTTCGAATATCACAGTGCCACTGCCCTTTGCACGACCATCTGCACCAATATTGATGTCAGCGCGGATGATGTTCCCTGCAGTACGAAACAAATCTTTGAGATCCTGCCACCCAGCCTGGTATGGAAGCTATATGTAAAATTCGTGTCAATGAATCTTCGCTTCGTAGTATTAGGATATGAAACACAAACATTGCCAACGTAAAGTTGATTTCCAGGGTTCTGATGGGTTGGTCCTCCACCCCATGCATTATGGTGAGGAGGGCGAGGTGGCGGCTGGGCATTGAATCCTTGTCCAGCCATAGCCATACCAA
>QMFG01000122.1:0-21681 GCA_003314545.1 Ramaria sp. MG151 | reverse complement strand
CCATTCGGAAGGATTGGTTCGGAAGGACAATGATGGAGGTGAGGTGTCCATATTGTGATCGTGACAGAGGGGTTGATTGAGAGAGGTGCAGGGGATAGTCAAGTTTGGAGGGGGAAAGATTATGGGATGGGGGTGTATGGGATGGAATGGTGTTAGCCAGCTTGCAGAGATTGAGGGGAAGATGGATGCTGATCGGTTTGTATCCGTTTTGGAGGACCACCTTAAAAAGAAAAGTGAAAGAAATATTTTTATATATTTATATCTGATTTTGATTTGAAGTTTTGCTTGATGTGCTGAGTCAGTGCTAATTTTGTAATCTAACCAAAATTCTTTAGTGATGCAGGGGATGCACTGATGCAGGAGCAATTTGTCAGTGCTAAAAGTTCACGTACAGTTGCACAAAGAGTTCAAGGTAGAGATAAGCATGTAACTTAGCAATTTTGAGACAACAATTGGTCTCAATAGTATTTTGTAATTGAGAGCAAACATCCAGTAGCAATTTTCTATCAGAGAGATGATAGTAGAGATATAAAGCAATCAATGGAGCACAATACTGAGACTGGTGGAGATTTACTGCCTTGAATTTTGACAGGAAGTACAAGTGTATATAAATAAAACAGTAGCTAGGGGAAGTGTCTTGTGGGTAGAACAGAAATTAGCAGTTCGGAAAAGCTTTGGGGTGCTAAACTACTTCAGGCAGTTGTCTAGCTATTACAAGCCTGATTACTTTTGTTTCATGCTGAAACCAATCTTGAAAACTTCACAGAACTACAAATGAGTGATTTTACATATTTTCAAATAGGGAAAACAAGAAAAGAGGAAAGAAAAACATCTGAAACTTCTGTGCACATATTGGTGCTTGTCCGAGATGAAATTGAAGCTTTGGAAGCCTCACACATGGATTGGTGCCAATATAATTGTTTGGGAGTTGATCTATAGTTTCCTTTTGTAATATATTTAGTGTTACATGTACATGAAAGTGGTGATCAGTCGAGGAACATGTGCAGATGTGTTGAGCAAATGTATGCATGCATCTCAGAGCATTCAGGTTTGTGGCCAATCCTCTGGTCAATTCTAAAAATAAACAGAATATTTCCTAAGGCATTCAGCCTTGGATTTCAATGAAATTGAAGTGTAAATGTTTTTATGTTTTTCTTTGATCCTGTGTGAGTCTTTCTTTGTGATGCAATCAAGTGATTACATAATCATTGATCAAATAAAATAACACACCTGCTGCCCAGCCTGGAGGAAAGTGGAATTCCTGAGGAATAGGTAATTTTTCAACAGGACAATGACCCAAAGCACAAGTCAAAGAAGGCCAAGAAATGGATGGAAAACAACAATATCACTCTCCTTGACTGGCCTGCACAGTCTCCAGACCTGAATACTATTGAGCACCTCTGGAATCATGCAAAAAACAGGCTTAAGGAGTATCCAACACCACCCAAGGGAGTTTGGCAAATTTGGGAGAGAGTAGAAAGGGTATGGAATAACATACCACCAGAGGTGTGTCACAATTTGATAGAGGGTATGCCTAGAAGGCTTGAGGCAGTAATTAAGGCTAAGGGGGGCAATAACAAGTACTAGAATCACAACTTACTATTTCTCTGATACCCTCTGACAAAACTGAGTCAATGGGCCCTGATTTGAATTGCCCATATCTTCATCACCCCTGATTGGAATTATATAATATTTTAACAGTTGCATAGCCCTGATCAGATTCTTTCTTTGATGCACTAACACCTTTTTCATATATGTTTTACATTCAAAGATATTCAAGGAATAGTCCAAAAGCACCAAATATTGACTCAGTTTTGTGAGTCACTGTATACTGAGGATATCTGCTGTACCAGCTGGGCATCATTCTCTATCAGCTCTCTTATCCTTGAGCATCTTTGGTTGTGGCCTTGTCATTTGGTGTTCCCCTCACATTATCACTCATAATTCAATTCTAACACATCCACCAAACATGATACCTTGCTGTGAACTCACTCGGCAAAACCTTTGAGCTTGTTACTCTTGAAAGTGAGTGCACACATATCACTATTAACACTTAACCAAGTGTTTGTCACTGGTTGTGGATTGACTGTGACCAACATGTGCTTGCAAAAGCCTATCACAAGACATCTTACCAAAGGAAAGATTATCTCTTTGGAGCAATGCATGCATTCACACTCATTCTGAAAGTCATTCCCTTTTACTGTAGGACTACACCTCTTTATCTAACTATACACTTATGTTAATCAACAGCATTCCCTATATTTTACCAACCATTTTTCAACTTACAGCTTTTATTACTTCAGATTCAATTCTGACACATTTTCAGGGAAGCCTTAAAAGGTAATGTGAGATATCTTGGTTGTTAAAAGAACTGACATTAATAATGGATGTTACCAATGTTGTCTTCACAGGCCTAGGGTGCATGAGCAGAACTTGTTTAAATAGTTATATTACAACACAATAATATATATTTCCCCTGACTACTTTATATAGTTATAGATACAAGAAATTCAAAAGACAACGACAAAAGAGAAAAAATTAAGAGGAAAAATTAAAATAGGTGTGCCCTAATGGTTTACTCGGTGGCAGCTGACTGAAAATTGGATTGTATGTATATCAGCTATAGTCAGTAAAATCTCCAAAAGTCGAACAGATCTTGCATCTTAGCGGTGACTTTTTCATGGCACTCGTCTTCGACTTTTGGAGGACTGACCTTCACTGGTCTCATTACACTCGCACTTCATGCAGTGATTGCCAATGGTGCAATTCTTCAACCACAGAAAAATAGTAAAAGGAAAACAACGTAAAATCAAAACCATGTAGCCCTCTATTTGAACTGTGAGAGACCGTGCTTAGCGCTCAAGTAACAATGAAACACCAATGAAACCCACTCACGTTCTTGCCATCTGCCCATTTTTTGCCACTCACCTCAAGATCCCAAGCCATTGCACCCTCGAAGAACTCCTTCTGAGCTCCCTCTGTGAAAATATCCAACTTCTCGTAGTTGTAGCTATCCCAATCAGGTGCCACCTCGACGACAGGCTTGATCTCAGGACCACGCGCGATTAACACACCCGAAATCACAGAGTCATTGGCTTTCCCCAAGACACCAACCGACCCAAATAGATACTTCCGTGACGCCTCTAGACGATCTACACGACAAGCGTCGTCAGGCGCCGTTGCAGAAATAAGCCAGATCGTACTCACTGAAGAATCCACCAATCTGATTGGAAGACATAAACACCTGAGTGAGCTCCTCGTTGTACTTGAAATCAACCTTCCAGATAGAGTAACCCTCCTTGTCGAATCTAGACAAACGTCAGCATCATAATATCTGACAGTGGATATGCTTACCTCTCATAGAACCATTTTAGACTGCCCGCGTCCCCACGTGTGTCCATGTTGGAGTATGCCCGCTTGAAGTCTTCGAGGTTGAAGGAGCTTTTTGGCAGACTGTCAAGTGGATTCTTTGCTTTTGGCTCCTCCTTGACAAAATCCTCTTCTTCTTCTGGCTCCACCTCTTGCTTAGGCTTCTCCTTCGCTGCCTTTGGTTTCGGCGCCTCCTTCGGCTTTTCTTCCTTCTGTTTGGCGGGAGGAACATACTGCTGAGCCTTCTCCACATATTTGATCTCGCCAAAGATTGGCTTGATCTTGGGTTGGTTCATGATGGTCTCGAAATGCCGGGTGAGGTGAGGAAATTTGGCACGTGCCTCGGCATCAAAGTTGACCTTAAAAGGGTAGACAAGGAGGGATGCAATGTGGATGTCGGCAAGGGTGATGCGCTCGCCGACAAAGAAAGTGCGTGTGCTAAGGAATCTGTCTAAGATACCATAGGCCTTTGCTCGACGCTCGTAAAAGCTTTGCTCGATCTGGGAAGGGTAAAAGGCAATCGAGTTAGACACAATAATATAACAGCGGGCTAATATGTGCGCACAGGCTTGTTATAAGCAATGCGGTGGTTGAGCATTGAGGCGATGACGGCTGAGGGAGGGAAGACCTCTGTATCCCCAAAAGTAACCCATTGGTCAACAAGTGCCGCTTCTTGCGGAGTCGATCCAAGCAACTTCGCGTGGGGAGCTAATGAAGCCACTAATAAATAGCAGTTAATCACCGTTGCCATTTAAAAATATCAATGGTGAAAGCAAGATAGTCAGAAGCGTTACAAAAAAAAAGTCTCGACATGGTTGTTTAGATAGGGATAACTTTTTAATCATCACAGAAAGAGGGATTTTCTCGTATTTATGACTCACCGTAACGCGCAATCGCAGACGACTCAAAGAGGGTGAATCCGTCTTTCGCCTCAAAAGCAGGAATCTTTCCAGACGCAAATTTTGCAATGTATGGTGGTTTCTCATTGTGATCATGATGTTTGTAGTCTTGGGGAATATCGAGCGTGAGGCCCGCGATGGCTGCCACCGCGAGAATCTGAAGTTATGTAGGCCTCTCCATCAGATGAGACATATCTGTAAACTTTGAAAAGCAGAAACGTACGCGGAGCCCTGGAGTGAAGTTCTCAACGGTATAGAGGGTGCCGATGGAGGACATGGCTTTTGACGGTTTTGTGTGTTGTGTTGTGGGCTTATATAATCAGCCGCTTGCTTCAGTCGCACTAGATTGGACAATTGACAAATTGGAGAAGAATCAGAGAAGTTCCATCTTGAAAAAAATCCAGAACATCTTCTGCGCAGCCTCAGGACTCGTTATGATTTCTCCCAGACACACGTATGTACGTAGTGTGATAATATATTACGGATTTTTTCATCCTACCCCAAATAAATCACCCAGTCATCCGCGGTTCCATATGACTCACACAGTTTCTCATTCCTAAAGCTGCATAACTTGATATCGATCTTCACGGCAGTCATCAGCTAGCAGCGATTCCATCGACTTTCACTTCCAGAGCTAAGGGGGTCACCTGGACATCATGTGTGGAGATACACGAACCGGCTCACACAGCAATGGCTATGGTAAATGCGCACCCCTAGCTCTCCCATTGTCGTCCCCTTCCCTTGAGGAGCATTCAAGACTCTTTAGTACAGAGCATCAGACGCGTTACTAGTCGTCGACATCGGCTCGATGTCAGGAAAACAAAAACATCATGACCGTTCACTAATCCGTTTCGACAGGACCGCCGTGGTATACTGATGATTGGACAGGTAACTTCAAATTGGCAATGTGATCAAGCAGCACTTGCACTCTGATATTCTAATACCCTGGCTTGAATATACTTGGGACCCAGGGCGAGGAGCTGAACCCTCTTCCCTGAGAATAGGAGCAGGAGTTATAAGTTAAAACTGAAGTAAGACACACCACAAGGTTTATGTTCACTCAGTTACGCGTTACTACTATGACGTCGGTTGTAAAGACTGCACGGCTCGTAGGTGGAGGTGAAATTCAAGACTAGTTAGTTAGATCACTTCCTACTTTATCGGGGGCACCAATAAACTAAAAGCGACAGCTGTTTATATCGAATGCCACAAGAAATTTCGCAACTCACCTACGAAAATTTCAGCTCACTGTACAATCAACATCACTAAACACAACATTATATTGGCATCGCGCAAGGTAACATGATAACGTCAACTTTCAGATCGCAACATGCACCGCTAATATTTGCCGCAAGCGTCGATGATGTCACACATCAACCTTACCCTGCGCAGAAAGAAGAAAAAAGACCATACTTTAACGCAAACAAATCAAACATTCCCAAATTCTGCTTCGCTTTGTAAATCTCATGTTTGGTAAAAGTATTAACGAAAGTCAGACGACATGGGAATGAAACGGAAGAATACCTCAAATGACTCATGAGTGGAAGTGGTCCTTTGATGTCAAACTTAGGCGCATGTCTGAATCTGCAGTAAAGGGTACTGACAGCCTCGCGGGACAAAACTCAGAAGTTGTCATATCAGTCAATGAGTCGGATAAAATTAGAATAAGTTAGCAACCATATATTCTCATCGCCTTTTGCCCTTGCCTTTTCGATTTATTGGGACAATTAGCTAGGAGATGTCGAGTCATATTTTTTGGTCAGCAATGAATTAGAAGAACTTACCGATGTCAATTCCCTGGCCGTCAAGGAATTCGAAAGCCGTTGTATTGGCGCATCCCCTTCTCCGAGCGTTGCATCCGCCATCTGTTGTTTGTCGCGCTGGAGTTGTAGTATCCTTTGCACAAGTAACATCAGCTGCTTAGATATTTACACGACCCCTTGTTGGGTGAGTGAAAGGGGTTGGGGGAATAGCTGAATAATGTGACCAGGGTTTACCTTTCTTCAATTGTGTCCTTAATGACGAATCTCTTGACATGCACCGTCTTCGACTGCCCGATACGATGAGCACGGTCGTAAGCTTGATTTTCAGCTGCCATATTCCAAGAAAGGTCGAGACTGTTCAAGCTTCAACTGGGTGATCATCCAGACGGTCCCTTACTACTTACTTGATTATCTATAAAAGCATAACTTGCCCTAAGTAGGTCTAGCTGTTCAGAGAAGAACTAACACATACTCTGTTGGCGCAAGTAAGGTTTAATCCGACACTGCCGCTCTTGATTCTGCAGGGGTAGGGAATGAGAACTTAACCGGAAAAGAGGGAAAAGTGTGGGCACGATATCAGTATATATTTGGGGCCACCCATTTTCTTGAATCGAGAAATTGCCCTTAGTAAGATGTACGGGATAAGTCTTGTTTCCCGAACGACGCAGGACAATAGCAAGAAACATACTCGTCTCGCTCTTCACGACCCATCCTGACACAAGCATTGGTCACTGACACACGTGATTAAAGAGCAGGCATTTGCTTACTGTCCATCATACCGTAATGATGACATTGCGTGCTGTTCAAAGAGTTCTTCAACCACTGTATACCTATTAGTATGAGGATAGAATAAACATCGAAACAACGGGCTCACAATCAAGCATCGAAGTCCCTGTTATTACGTGAAAGAGCAATTGGTGAGTACCTCGGCAACTATCACATGGACGTCCATACATTGGGAGTATATGATAACCTTGTCCAGCGCACTTTCCGTGTTGCACTCCCATCTTTTGAGCATATCGACCAGGGCCACCAGCTTCGTACTCGGCGTCTTAGGATTTTTCCATCTTTGCAAGTTGCTGGACCCTGACGCATCCAGAGGAATATTTGCCATGGCAAAAACAGGCGTTTCAGACGTCATGGGGGTAGAGGAAGTCCATGCCTTGCGCTGTCTCAAAAAAGGAGACGAGCAAAAAGAGATCAGTTGAGTGAACTTCCGGAGCAGAAGTCGGCACAACAGAATTCTTACCTTATCGTCACCATGATCATCCTTCCCCAGATTCTTCACCAATGACCCAGCATCCGGCATGTCCTCATCCTCGTCACTTTCCATCAGCCAGATTTTCCTCTTCTGTTGCTCAGCTGCTATCATCTTCTTGTAACCACCACCGCCGAAAACGAGTTCTTGTTCGGAAATCTCAAACGTTGCACTCCTATAGGCCTTAGTAGGATCAATGAGTTGCTTGCAGGTGGGGCCTGAAAATTCCAGGAAATGGTGTTAGGCAACAACGACAAAATAAAACAACTGACAAGGTCGTAGTGGAGTGTCGTCTTTGTCCAGATTATCACTATGATGAGAGTTAGACAATGAGGACATCCTAGCCAATATTCCACGCACATGTCTATGTCGTATCTTAACTCTGACTTCTCTAGATCACCCAAACAATCTACGAGATGAAAATCAGGATATATCTACCTACAAACGAGACCACCTACCAACGCATGCCTCGTGTCCGCATGCAAGGATCATCGCATTGCCACTAAACACTGATAGGATGTCATCACCATCACTGAGGACATCCAATAAATATATATACTCCACCTTCCCGGCATCCACGACACCAATCTGCTTCTTCGTTGTCTACCGCGTTTCGCCCCATCGCCCGCTTCCGAAACTTGGCTTTCATCTACGTGCCAAGACGACAAATTGGCCGCAAGTAGATTGATCGATAGCAGAAACTTACATCGTCAACAAACTGTCTCCCCAACTCACGCCGGGCCCTCGCAATTTCCTTGTCTTTCTCTATCTGCAGCATCTTCGTAGGATCCTGGAGAGCGTCTTCCAGCCCCTAATGACGAGATTAATCGACAATTAGACGGGTATTTTGTCTAGAAGGATGAAACATACAAGCATGAGGCTTGGATGTCCACAAACTTGTCGGAGGCGGAGAATGAGGACCTTATCGGTGCCAAACATTACTTTCCGGTCAATTACTAGTTAGGAACTTTCACACCAAGATATACAAATGACTGATAGTAGATAATGTGAGAATACGACAACAAGCGATGCAAGACACGTACTATTTTTCCTCCAAACCTTTTGACACAATCTCACCGATCGTCTTCTGCACTCTGACAGCCAAATCGTCGTATATCTATACAAAATAACAAATCAACAATAGGTATCGTTACTTTCGCGGGTAAACTGCACCCTGCGCTCGCCTTCGCTGAATTCAAGCTCGACAATCTCGACAATCTTTGGGGGAAGCTCTTCAAGAATGAACTTGCCATCCTAAGGTGTCTTGAGCTCAAATCTGGAAAAGAAGGAGAAACATGAGTTACCAGTTTGCTTTTCTTGGTACGCCTTAGCATCAATGGGTCAAGCCACTCGTTAGCCTTCCTGGCTGGCAGAAACGTTGAAAGCAATGAGTCCATAACTCCCTTTCAAGAAGTAAGCTGTATGTACTAGCTGCCATGGGGTCCCTCTTCTCAACGCGGCACTGAAGCACATTTATGAGCTGTAAGGTATCGAACTATAGACAGAAAAAAGCGTACAATGTGCATGTTGAAGAGATCCCAACTATAATAACCTGGTCGGCAAAAACGAAGATAGGAAAAAATATCGGTGACCCCGTTGAAGATCGGTGTACCAGAGAGACACCACCGATACTTCGTCTGCAGGCGGAAAATGCACTGAGCAGATTGCGTGAGACGATTACGCACAACTTGTGCCTCATCCAGTACGACACGGTACCACTTCATCCTTGCTAGAATGCCACTGCGTCAAGGTCTAATTATTGACTCATGCCATCCAAAGCCATTATAGACACACCCCATCTCAGGTAGCCAGCCGCTTTGATCAGATGTGTCAAGTTTGGTGGGAAACTCGGCAGTAAGCGTTTGATATGACACCAAAATCACCTAGAAAACATAAATTAGCCTGAGGGTGATACTCAGAGGTGCGCATATACATCAAACTCTTTCAGTTCTTTGATACTCTTAAGCTTGTATTTTCCATGGTGAATGTGAACACGCAAAAGACCATCCTGACACTTAGTTTCTATCTCTTCTCGCCACTAAAGAGGTCCTTAATGATATCATGTAATACTGTAGAATTTGTGCGCGCACCTGATGCAAGAGCGAAGCGGGCGCGACAATGAGTGTCGTCTTGCTGTACCGCACCCTTTTCGTCTTCGGCTTCAACTTTGCTTTGCCATTTGATTCAGCATCGTCCTCGTCTTCGTCCTGTACCCCGGCATTGTTCAACTGATGTCTCGAATTACACTGGTTAGAAACCATGACTGCGATAATTTGGATAGTCTTCCCCAAACCCATCTCATCCCTGAAAAGCAATGATTTTTCTCTCTGAGTAAGTCTATAATATGATAGAAATTACACACGCAAGAATACCACCACGATTGGTAGGATCAAGTTCTTGTTTGAGCATCCTATGGTCAAGCAATCACACAACTCTATCTCAGAAACTTAAAAACATAAAAACAGCTAACCAACAAGTCCCAACGATCTGATGTTTCATTAGCTTTATCTCAAGGTCAGGAAAGAAGTCATTCGGACTGCACAGAGTTAGACCACTGCCGCTTCTAAACAAGATACACTCACGAGGCCAAGCCAAGCATCTCGAGCGCTTCGGATAAATCAGGTCCTACTTTCCTGTTCTCAATCTGGATTTGAACGTTATTGTCAAACTTTCCCTTTGGTGACTCTTGAAAGGCATTCGGGAATAGACTGAGACACAAAGGGGTGGTCGGTCAACTCATGTCACTGCGAGAGCCCTGGGAAATGCCTACGTTTCCATGTTCAACGACTGGTCCCCAGGGACAGCCGATCGTCCTGGAGTAGACGGAGAACCCCTTTGTGGAAGGGTGGCCGTAGTTGTGGTATTATCCTTGAGGGCTATGTTCTCATTAGTATCAAAGAGAAATGGTTGTAGAAAATGGACATACCTCCAAATAGACTCTTGGTCCTTGCAGAACCCATCTGTTGGGATTCATCAGCCTTCCTCTTTCGCGATGTCAAAGGCGTTATCGGCGATGCCTGCGGAGTCGATTTTGCGGCAGCGAGGGCATTGTCCAATGTCGATAAGACGCGATTTGTGTTTTCCAATGCAGTTTTTCTTGGAGGCCGAGGGTCAGTCATCGCAAACTCGATGGTGGGATACAGTCAAAGTTCATGATAAAAACTTTGTGGGCGTGTTGCTTGCGTGTGTGTGGTAGTCAGGTGGACTATGGAAGCCTTCTTGAAGGGTTTAATCGGATTCTAAGACACGTGTTTACTTGTGTTTAATCGCCCGAAAATGCGACCAGTGACCCCACCCTCACTGCAGCGCTCAGCGCGCTCAGGCATCGTCTTCCTTTCACGCCTTCTTCCGACCACCCGGCGACTTCCGCATGCTCTGCAGTCTGGTCTTCTGCCTACGCTTGGGTACACAACTTCTGTCACCATCTATTTGAAACAGTTTCCCGCGATCCTACCCAAGGGCTCAAAACTTTCCAACGCCTTCCTGGACAATCTCGGCCCCTTCTGGTATTTATCCACCTATAGTCGCTCTTTGCTCTCATATGCTCAGCCGTTCCTACTCCTCGCCCTTTTCCTGAAAATTGCCACTGGGGCCACCCAAGCCACCTTCCTTTCGGGGAAGTAACCTATTCCTCAAGCATGGGGCGAATTTTATACTGAACACGGTGTCGGTTGAAGTTCATGGATCTGACTGAAGCACAATATCAGCACATCACCGCGCTTTATGGCCGCAAGGAGACCTTTGATCCCCCATATCTAGAGATACTCGATCACAGGACGACGCAGCCGCAATTCTAGCTAACTTCCATGGCAAATCACCGGATGAAGTCGAAAACCAATGGAGTGTCAAGTGGTCTCAGGCCTCGAGAAAAGACATTGAAGAGCAGCGAAAAGTTTTTTAGAAGCAATTTCAACTCAAACTAGATGTCCAGTCACCTTCTAGTAGTCATTGTGGACAGGGCCACGATACAGCGCATACTGATTTAGCACTAAACTCAAGTCACTCCAAATCCTCATGCATTATTCAAACAACTAGTGCCGTATACCTTTACTCAGGACCAGCATCTGGCGCATTCTATGACAATACTAATATACAATTGAGTTCAAGAGCATGAGAGACAATGAGATGAACACAGCTATAGGCTGCAATGGGAATGGAGACGACAAGAACACAAGAACTGTCAAAGCCATTTTCTGGCCATTTTCTGGAAGACCATGGGATGTCCCAGAATACATTTTCAGCTCTGTTTTTGTTTCAATACTCTAATTCTAATATATCCTTCATTTCCAGGTTACAGAAAGCTTTCCTTGATTTTTGTTGATCTTGAAACACATTCTATTCTTATCCTGTTCCCCTGAACCCAATCCCCAACACTCCTAGTATATTAACCTGTAACTTACCTGTATATTTCCTCAGTTCTGATACTAACTTAATACACACTGCTCTTTCTTCCTGTCTGCTACAACCCACATTGAGCTCTCAGCTCTCCTCCCAGTTTTCTGGTCACTCAGAATCTTCCAAAATACTAGGACAGAATGCCAAGTCAGGACAACATTAAAGTTGAAGCCAAGTCCTTCCAACCTGTCCAGTAGTTTACTGGAACCTCTGGAACTTGTACTTTGTTAAGTGGCCCATCCTAGAACTATCATTGTTACCGGTCACATCTCTTTGACATCAGTAGAATCTAGCATTTAACACAACCAGCTGATTTATTTAACTATCTAATTGAGCCACTTATACAAAAGAGCTCAGAGGTAATTGATTGAGGGCAGGAATAAAGGAAGCAGCTATTTTAGTACTAATTCAAAAATATTAAATACCATCCATTACAATAAATACTATAACAAATTCTATTAATACAAGCTCACCAAAATACTATGATTGTATACTAGAACATTATTTAAATCAGTTCAAAAGCTCGCCGGTCGTCGAGCTACAGACCACTGGGAAGGCAGCGTACTATCAGCCTGTTCAAGCTACGGGATCAGTATGACAGTGAAGAAATGCAGCTGATTAACTTACGTTTAAGGGCGTAGATGACGAACGCTCAGGGGTATCGGAAAGTGAAGACGGATTTGCCGGCACCGTTTTGGCATGATTCATTACTCCGGAATGATTGCTTAAATTAACGAAGGCGGATAAGGGATAGGGATCAGGATAGGGATTAACAGGCTCAAAATTCAAATTGCCTGACCGAAAAGTCGGTGCGATAGGATCGGGATTTGAGAGTTCAGGATCTGAATCTTTTCCAACAGACCAAGCATTAGTCTCGACACGCTAGTAGTCATGAAGAAGCCACATCTCCACCTGTTAATAAAAAAACAATCTTGCGTGTCTTCCGAGCTTGTCTCCGCTTTCGCCACAATTTTACAAAAGCTGTGACAAGTACGGCGGCAACGACTACAACTCCTGCCGTACTCCCTACAATAATGCCTATGTTCATTGAGTTTGGCGATGACCCAGCCTTTGTAGAAATTGGGGATGTGGTTGATGCAGCAAGAGATACAGATGACGATACAGTTGACAATCCAATTGTGGTTGCAGTTAGCGATGCATTTGAGGATGAATTTGACGGAGATGATGGAGGTAGAGCTGTACTGTTCGAAGCTGGCCCAGGTGAGGTCACTTTCAGGTAATCGAGAATATACCAAGTGCGATCATTCAAATTCGTGATAACGAGTGTGTGCAATCCATTCGGAAGAGGTGGAGAAGTGAAGAAGTTGACAGAATTCTGGTTGCAAACCCCCGCAGGCACAGTGTACGTGGATTTGTCACTGCTATCGATTTGATATGTGGAAACTGTTGTGTTACCACGAGGAGGGTCACATTGTGTCCCAAAAACCGAAATCCCTGTACCTGTGAAGCGGAATAAATTACAAAGTCCAATTAGAATAGACTATTTAGCCCACCATTAAATATATATAGACTCGTTGCCCCAGCGTCTGTGGTGATAGTTTGTGTACCGTTGTAAGTTTGGCCCCCGGAAAAATGCATCCAATTTCCAGTAATAGCCTTGATGCTAGGGTCGCTGTCATCGATGAAAGTCGTCACGTCCTCTGCGCGAAGAATATTGGGAAAATATGCGAAGAGGAGGAGCCACATCACTGGAAGATATCAAAGAATCACGAAGGTCCCGTTATGTGGTGTAGGCCAGTGGAATTGGCATAACACGTACTATTTATGAATGTCCATTTGTCCTGCAAACTCGACATTCGGAGCCAGTAGTTGGGAGAGAGAGCAAAGGCTTCGGAAGTCCCCACTTGAATTATGCATTACGGTGTATATATTGGAATTCAGTACCGTCGTGCCTAGTTTTCCGTGAAATAATTAGTAAAAAACATGGTATCTCAGGTACGCCGGTGCGATGTGTGAAAATCATGATCGTAGTGACCCTCGGTAGGGTTTGGTAGTTCGGTTCGGTTCCCAACGAGAAAAAACATCGAATGAGATGTATCAGGCCCTCCCGTTTCTGGCGCAGTACCGGTATTCGTGCAATCTCAGGTGCTGCCGGGGAATATAGTCTTGTCATCACTGATGGGGGCTGGATCAATGCGTGTGAAAATCTCAGCTCAGCTCACTTCTTCAAATCAAGGAAAACACATGGCCTATCTCCCCCCGTAAACAGTACTTAAAACAAATATTAATAGGGCTTAAGCGCCACCAAGTCTCTCAAGCATGATAAGCATATTTCCTGATGAACATCATTTTCCAATCAAGAGGTGCGGGCTAGCGTTGTGCAAGGCCGGGCTCCGAGCCCTGAACCCGAGCCCTTGGCCAAGCCAAGTCCAGATCACTTTCCCGCGTTGCTGCATTCAAAGTCATCAAAAGTTCAATCCGGTATGACATAATCTCTTCTGTCACCCAACGGGGTTCGATAGACGCTCTATATCATCTACGTGATATGATGTCTGATGAAGAGCTGGAGAGCGAGCAAGAAGAGACGATAATTTTTGATGATCAGGTTTTCTTACACTATATGACTGTGTAACAAAAGCTGCATTTTTTCTACTTGCTTGAGCTCGGGCCTGAGCCGAGCCGAGCCGAGCCAAGCCAAGCCAAGCCGTCCTTCGCGACTTCTAGCTCGGCTCAGGATGTTTTCAGACCAAGCCCGCTAAAGCCAAGCCAGGCCGATCTTTACAACAGGCGCCAGGGAATATGGACTTGTATCATCCAGGATCTTGTATGTGATGGCTATTATCCCGGTCGGTCACCGGCCCAGGTGCGGTTTGTAAAGCATTGCATGGCATAATGTCTTTGGGAGTATCGTGTCTTCGGGAGTATCGTAATTAGGCAGAATTTCTGATACCCCACAATATCAAGGGTTTATGTATATCTTTTTTATTTTCAACAATGCGTCTGTCTCCATACCAATAAATGCTGAAGCACCGAAGGTACTCGCTGAAGCGACGGCTACCTTCGGTGCTGGATTGTGGTCCGATGTTGGTAGACCTAGGGTGAGGTTGTAGATGATATTTGCAAAAGATTATCCAACGGATAATGGTCAAGGAAATGCAGAGGGAGAACGCGGTGCAGGAAGCGATGCAGAGCCGAGGGCAGTGCAGCTGGACGAGCGACAGAGATAGTATCGCCATCGCTGTAGCCAAATGACCTAATGCCAACGAGTGCGCATAGTGAACAACACCATCAGCGGCACTTCCTTCTTGTCGTCTTGACTATGGGCGATGCCGAACTTCAATCGCCAGAGATGAACCAATGAGGATGCGAGGCAAGGCCGCGTCCGAGAACAAACATCTCTAGAAATTGGGAAGATAGTTTAAGGTTTTGCGACAAGATGATGGGACCTTGTTTTGTCCCTGCCTGTCATTGAGAATAACAGCTTCAGCTTTAATAGCCACAAAGATACAGAGGATATTGCCACCAGAATGAGTGAGAACGATGATGTGTTCGCCTTGGGTTTGGTACCTAAAGCCTGCATGCAACGGTCCTTTCCTCAGACGGTATCTAGTGCAGTCATTCAAGGGACACAGCAGTTGTGTATATCGTTGATAGGTTAGTTGAATTGTCGTATGTCTTCCTTTCACAGGATGGGATCGGAGATGGAATATTGGAACGGTGATGGTCGTTAAAGGACTGTAACTGTGTCAGTTTCCTAACTCCAAACTCTTCTTTGTACAAGAAAACATCGAATGATTTGACTTCTTCTTTGCCTTGTATTTGAAGAGGGGGCTTTGTGGCTGGAATACTATGCTTGATAATAGTTGTCTAGAGGCTATTACAATTTTAGTATCCTGTCACAATACCAATACTTTATGCTGGCAGTAGGTGATGTCAATAGATGTGATGAGTCTTGTGACTGTGATGTGTGACGTGTGATGTGTGATGTAGTTTAGAACGTTCTAGACTATTCTTGAACTTGCTTAACTTGAACTGAGACCGGACTTGAGCATTGACTTGACTTGAAACTTGACTTGTTGAACTTGTTATTTTACAGAGAGAGGCAGAGGCCTTTATATACATGTCTACAGCAATGGTGCATGGACGATGCAAAACAATGCGATAGAGGTGCTTGGTAAGAATAGGGGTAGCGCATGACAAAGCACGAGAACAAAAAGTACAAGAAAGGAATCAAGAAAGGAGTATCTGACAAAGCGGATAAGCAAGAATGTGTCAAGATAGGGAAAAGAAGTGTGGAGTGGGAATATTAGTACAAGAATAGAATGTCAGTTAGTAATGACGAGAAAAAGTTATCAAACATAGAACAAGGCAGAGATCATGTAAAAAAGATAATATGTCAGATAAAAGAACAAAAGAAATGTCCACCAATAATATTCCTCAACTTGTCCAATGTCTCCTAAGTGAATTGGATATAGAATAAGTCACTGTGTCATCCAGGAAGGATTGACGAATCAGAGACAACACAGGCTCTGAAGGCTATTCATGAACCTTTCCATGATTGGCTGACGAGTAGGGTGGAAAATGCGATCTTTCTGGATTCTATGATGAAGAGTGAGTTGAATGGATGGGGGAGGATATTCTGGGTATGGTCCCTTGAATTCTGCCACGTATTCCTCTTGCCCTGCATGATAGTATACCCTTTTATCTCCAAGAAATATGAACAGTTCTTGGGAGTTGTCGACATATACTGGCTCTCCAATGGCATAGGTGTCATGATGATTGGGATTAGAGAGCTTGCGATGGAGATGAGCAGGATTAGGATATGTCGGTGTGATTGGAAAATGGCATTCAGCTCGTCCTTCTATAGGTTGCAATTCGATGGATTCTTGGATATGCGTCGATGAGGAAATGATAGATGATGACATTGATTGATTGATTTGATTATATAACAAGTGATAAAAGATGGCAGTGTCAGCATAGAGGCGATGTGAGATGATGGCTAAGGTTGAAGAAAATGGTGCTGGTGGAGTTGGATTGAAAATAGATGTGGCTTGTCCACTGGCTTGTCAACAAAGCATAATTCGTCTCTAGAATCTGATGAATGGGATCTAGTATGATGACTAGGTGATTGATGTGAATGTAAACTATGATGAGATGATACGAGTGGTGTAGGCCTTCCAAATGCCTATGAAGACATTGGTCAGTCTATGTCAGGTTGTGGATAATTCAAGACCCAAATTGGACAAATAAGTTGTGGGGAATGATGTTGAGGGACATTATGTTGTGTCAGTGAGAGATAAAGGGATCACATCAATGGGGTTGGGGAGATGAGGGTATGACAAAGGGAGCATTTTCGGAGTTCTGAATGGAGCCCTTCTAAGGATATGGTGGTAAAAAGACCATCTGTAAAGTGCTGCAATCATTGAGAATTTGTCTAGATGTTCAGGTGTTTGGGGAGTTTGGAATGTGATTGAATGGGATTGCAACAGATCAATCATGGGTTTCCAACCTAGCTGTGGAGGATGCATGCATGTTTTGAAGAGGTGTCAAGGGTTGATGGATTCAATAGGAGGTGGAGTTGTTGGAATATAGACATAGTGTTTTGAAAAGAGGCTAAAAAAATGCTTTTATCTGTAGTTGTTAGTTCAATTATACTGTCAGAATTCAAATATCAGTGATCAGAGTTGTGGATGAATGTAAGGTTAGTAGTAATGTTTGGAAATGTTTCTAATGGTGATAGAATGGTATTCAAAAATGAATGGGAATCCTACAGTAAAAGTGAATGGCTTTCAGAATGTCTGCGAACAAATGCATAGTTCCAAAGAGATAGAGATTCCGAAGGGATCCTATCTCATGGATCAAAGGAACTTTGCAGTTCATGTTGACCACAGCCAGTGGTCCTACATTCTTTCGAAGTGTGTCTAGACTAATATAAATGAAATAGGAGTACTCACTTAAATGTGAAGTTGTTGTTCAAGGTAGTTTATGACGAGTTAGCAGGTTTGAGTAGAATAATCAAGTAGACATACAATAATTGAACTAGGGAATATACATGTGAATGTGCTCTCAGAATTCAATTATCAAAGATAAATGTTATAGATGAATATATTGTTAGTAAGAACATTCGAAAATGTTTCCATATGAATAGAATGGTATTCGAAAGTGAATAGGAATCCTACAGTAAAAGCGAAGGGCTTTCGGAATGTTTGCGAAGAGGTGCATAGTTCCAAAGAGATAGATATTCCGAAAGGATTCTATCTCGTGGATCGGATGAACCTTTTAGTTCATGCCGATCACAGCCAATGAGATTACATTCTTTCAAAGTGTAATCAAACCCAAATTGATAAGTTTTATAGGACTTACTTTGAAGTGAAGTTGTTCTTCAAGATTGTTCACGATGAATTGTTAGGCCAAATAGATCAATCAAGTAGACGTGCAATAATTGAACTGGAGAGCATACATGTGAATGTGCTACTTATAAACTGGGACGTTTGGAGGCAAGAGTGAATGGGGAGTAGTCCGTTGGGGATCGGAAAGTAGCTAAGTGTCAGAATCCAAATAATAGCAATAGATGTTGTGGATTAGTAAAAGTGTTCGGAAACATCCCTAATAGTAATAGAGTGGTTTTGGAAAGCAAATGGAAATCCTACAGTAAAAGCGAAAGACTTTCGGAACGTTTGCAAATAAAGTGCATAGTTCCGAAGTGACAGAGGTTCCAAAAGGATTCTATCTCGTGAATCGAATGAACTTTGCAGTTCATATCGATCACAGTCAATGGTCTTACATTCCTTGAAGTGGATTTAACTGATAAAAGTTGAATTGAAGGGCTTACTCAAAAGGTATACAGTTGTTGGTAAAGTTGAGTTGGGAGCGAGTTTGGCAAGTGTGCGTAGAAAATCAAGTTGACATACGATAATTGAACTAGGGAATGAACATGCGAATGTGCTAGCTATATACTAAACCATTCGGAAGAAAGAGCGAATGGGAATGAGTCCGTGATGGTTAGGAAGTAGTCAAGGTACATGTATACTAATTAAAGGCCATAGGAAACAAAGAACAAGGGTGGTAGGAAAATTGTGAATGAAGAGAAAGATTAACGGACCCATAATAACTCTTGAAACATGTTTCCGAATCGCATGGCTCTTCGGGTAGAACTAACCGTCCCTAAATCCTTCGGATGGTCATCCTGAGGGTCTAGAACATTCATACCATAGAACATAATGATATGGAATGTCCTCGCAAGCTTCCACACAATAGAAACACCTCAATCAATGAGTTCATTGGAAAAGATGGGGATAGTGATGGGGATAGTCAGGGTGCTTCTTTTCCAGAAAAGATTATGATCGGACCTGATTATTGATCGTTTCACTACACACTTCATGGAGTGATTCCTGAACTGGATTGGGTGACCGGATCAAATGTATGTGAAGCATTGATGCAAGTGTGATTCGGAATTTGGAAGATCCATTCGGAAGCATTGGTTCGGAAGGACAATGATGTAGATGAGGTATCCATATTGTGATCGTGACACTAAGGTACATGTATGCTAATTAATGACCATAGAAAATAGAGAACAAAGGTTTGGTGAAAATTGTGAATAAGAAAAAGATTTAACGAACTAGAAATAAGTCCTGAAACCTGTTTCCGAATCGTATGTTGTTTCGGGTAGACGAACTCTTGTTTCACTTCCTTAAACAATGACCCTGAGTGTCGGAGATGAACATGTCAACATATTGAATTGTATGTCTTGTCACCATAAGCTTTTAGAAGCATAGAATCGACCCTGATATTGAGTTCCTAGAAATAGATGGGGATAGTGATGGGGATAGTGTAGATACTTCTTTTCTGAGGAAAGGCCAATAACAGAACCTGATCTCTTGGTTGGATCCTTGTGATGTTGCTAGGACGATTCAGGGTGTTAAGGGTGACGGAATGTTGAATGGTTCATGTGTGATGAGTTTGGCGACAATTCGGGTTCCAAAGAATCGATTTGGAAGAATGATGTTTGGGTGGTTCAGAAGGCGGAGTAGAACACAAATCATGATCGTGACATGTGCTAGCTATATACTGAATGATTCGGAAGGGAGAGTGAATGGGAAAGAGTCCATGAGGATTGGAAAGTAGCTAAGGTACATGTATACTAATTAAAGACCATAGAAAACAACGAACAAGGAAAGTAGGAAAATTGTGAATGAAGACAAAGATTAACGGACCAACAATAGCTTTTGAAACATGTTTCCGAATCGCATGGCTTTTTGGATAGAGATAACTGTCCCTAAATCCTTCGGAGGGTGATCCTGAGGGTCTAGAACATTCATATCATAGAGTCTAACGATATGAGATGTCATCGCAAGCTTTGATTGAATATGAATGACTCAATCAATAAGTTCATTGTGAAAGATGGGGATAGTGATGGGGATAGTCAGGGTGGTTCTTTTCTAAAAAAAGATCATGATTGGACCTGATCAGTGATTGTTTCACTAAACATCAACTGGAGTGATTGATGAACTGGATTGGGTGACCAGATTGAATATATGAGAAGAATGGAGGAAGGGTTGTTTCGGATTTTGGAAAGAGGCTTTCGGAAGCATTCGGGGATTGTGGTTCAGAGAAGAAACAATGTAATGGCCTAAATTGTGATCATGACAAGGAATCAAGTGAATCTAAACTACTGCAACTTGAAGACAAATGTGTGTAATGTGAAAGGAATGAAACCAGTTATGCAAATATAAAAAGGATGAATGCTGACTGTAAATTATCTTGAGGCAGGTATTTATACCTACATACTATACATATATATTGCCTATTTATCAGGATTTCCTCCAAGAGGATATCACTCAAATGTTATGACATCTTTCACTGTACACAAATGTCTTGGGCAAAACATATGAACTAACTATTTACTACAGTTTATGGAATGTAATTTATATAACAATCCTGAAAATATCAAACTTACAATGAGTGCTAATGTACATGTAATCTTTATCATATATCTTATGAGGAGGACCAGATTAGATATCTTGACCACTCTAAGATATTAATATGGAGTGGTCTATATGGTAGTGAGGTAATGGAGCATACAAGAGGGGTATACATTGACAATATGTATTCATATGCTATAGTCTGGTAGTAATTCCCAGATGTGGTTATCTGAAACTTATGTGTCCTGCCCTCTTTATATCAAAGAATGTAAAAAAATTAAAACATATGTATGCATGTACACCCCTTTAATATATCTGAAATGGATTAAAATATCCAGAATAAATCAAGATATCCAGAGGATAGTTTAGTGTCTTCTACCAAGAGCTTATATTTTAAAATACAGCTTCTGTACAATTATAATCTGTATCATGTCACCATTGCCATCATCCTCCTTGACAATTTATAATTTAATTCTGACAGGAAGCAAGAAAGGAGTATCTGACAAAGCAGATAACCAAGAATGAGTCAAGATAGGGGAAAAGAAGCATGGAGCAGGAATATTAGTATAAGAATAGGACAATGGTGGGTAATGACAAGAAAATGTTATCAAACAAGAGAAGGATTTGAAAAAGATAATGTGTCAGATAAAAGAACAATAGGAATGTCCACCAATAATATTCCACAACTTGTCCTCTGTCTCCTAAGTGAATCTATAATATAAAGCTCCTCCCAGGGTCGCTGAGTCATTAGATCGGAGTTCAAATTCTCACTTTCAGTCGCGCGCCATCTATAATATAAAGCTCCTCCCAGGGTCGCTGAGTCATTAGATCGGAGTTCAAATTCTCACTTTCAGTCGCACGCCATCTATAATATAAAGCTCCTCCCAGGGTCACTGAGTCATTAGATTGGAGTTCAAATTCTCACTTTCAGTCGCGCGCCATCTATAATAAAGCTCCTCCCAGGGTTGCTTATGTCATGTCGGAGTTTCAAATCTCCTTCATTTCGCATTGTCCCTTGGAGTTTTGCGCCCCACCGGCGTCCAAACTTGAAGCTCACCCCTGACCTTTCTCTAAGTAAGTCTAGGCTGACTATTTTCGCGTTTTTCGCTCATTCT
>QMFG01000121.1:0-17474 GCA_003314545.1 Ramaria sp. MG151 | reverse complement strand
TGAAGAATATAGTGTGAAACTATCTAATATGTCTCATCTGAAGATAGATAGCCATTAGAGGATAACAAAATTGATAAAAGAAAAGATCATGTAAATGTAATAAGAAAGAATCCAGACTGTGTGATCTTAACAGTCCGAAGATTGGCCAGAGATATCCAGAGACCAGGAGATCAGCCTAAGAGATCCAGAGTTCTGGAGCTCAGCCAAATATATGACTGTGACAGTACCATGTCTATATCACCATCCTTCCGAAACCAATCCTGTGAAGACATCATTTGGACTCCAAACCACCATTACCTCAATTACATCATTTGCACTCAATAACCCTCTCATTCATCAATTTCCCTGAATTTCTCTATTGATGTTTAGTGAAACAATCACTAGCCAGGTCCAATCACAATCTTTTTTAGAAAGAACCACTCTGACTATCCCCATGACTATTCCCATGTTTCCCAATAAACTCATTGATTGAGTCAACTCTATTCATCCAAAGCTTGCAATGACATGTCATATTATCAGACTCTATGATATGAATGTCCCCGACTCTTGTGACATTATTAAGTGTCTATTATAGACTTTCCACTGCCAACACCATGTTGTTGTATGCAAATTTGGCAAGTGGGAGGAGGTTGGACCAGTTGTCCTGTTAATAGTTGATGTATATCTAAGGATATTGTTCAAGAATCTGATTGACATGTTCAGTCTGTCCATCTGTCTGTGGATGATAGGCTGTCAAAAGTTTTCCTCTGATCCCAAGTAATTTGCAAAGTGTGACATGAAGTGTTTCCCTCAATTAGAAATGATATCACTGGGAGTACCATGTTTAGCAAATACACCTCATAAAAAAATCATGGCAACTTCAGATTAATGTCCAAATATGTTGGGATGAACAATGCCATTTTTGTGAGATGATCAACAACCATGTCATATCATGACCATAGGACAGGTGCAGTCCTTCAATAAAGTCCATGGATATTGAATTCCAGGGTCATTCAGAGATTGGAAGAAATTGAAGGGGACCAAATGGCTTGTGATAGATGGACTTCATGTGTTGACATGGTTGTCACGATCATGATTTACGATCCGTTCCGCCGTCCAAACCATCCAAACCATTCGAACATCACATTTCCGAATCCACTCTTCGGAACCCGATTCATCGGCAGACTTGTCACACCTACAACCCCCCAACACCTTGTCACCCATAACACCTTGAATCATCCTAGCAACATCACAAGGACCCAATCAAGAAACCAGATTCTATTATTAGCCTTTCCTCAGAAAAGAAGCACCTACACTATCCCCATCACTATCCCCATCTATTTCTAGGAACTCAATAGAAGGGTCGATTCTATGCTTCTAAAAGCTTATGGAAACAATACATACGATTCCACATGTGGACGAGTTTATCCCTGTCACTCAGGACCATCGTTTAAAGAGGTGAAACAAGGGTTCGTTTACCTGAAACGACATACGGTTCGGAAACAGGTTTCAGGGTGTATTTCTAGTTCGTTAAACCCCTTTCTCATCCACAAGTTTCATCCCACTCTTGTTCTCTATTCATTATGGTCATTAACTAGAATACATGTACTTTAGCTACTTTTCCGATCCTTAACGGACTACTCCCCATTCGCATGTATGTTCTTTAGTTCAATTATTGTACGTCTACTTGATTGATCTGCTTGGCTTAACAATTCGTCGTGAACAAACAAAAAGAATAACTTCATTTCGAAGTAAGTCCTATAAAACTTATCACTTTAGATTTGATTATACTTCGAAAGAATGTAATCATACTGGGTGGGATCGGCGTGAACCATGCGGTTCATCCGATCCATGAGATAGAATCCCTTCGGAATATCTATCTCTTCGGAATCATGCACTTCTTCGCAAACGTTCCGAAAGCCCTTCGCTTTTTCTGTAGGATTACCTTTCATTTTCGGACACCATCCTCTTCATGTGGAAACCTTTTTCAATGTTATTGCTAACAATATATTTGTCCATAACATTCATCTTTGATAATTGGATTCTGACAATGGTGAGCAGGACCCAATGTAATTGGTGACAAATTTACCCATGTTTGGCCAATAATATTGTCATCAAATGTTACTAATCATTTTTGTTATCGCAGCTTGACCAGCAAGTGGATGGTCATGTAGTGATTTTAGGACTTCAAGTCAAATATCATTGTGATTTGGGATGTAGATGAGACCTTTATAAAGCAATGTCAAACTATCTTTGGAGAGTGTGTAGAGGTCAGGTGTAGAGGTGTGTTTGAAAATTGCCAAAATCTTTGATTGTAATCATGTGATATGTCCAAATGTAATCAGATCTGTGAGTTGTTCTTGTTTAATAGATGTGAGCAAAGATGCAGAATCAAGGAGAATGGCTTGAATGAGTTGCCCAGCTTTAAACATGAATTGGAAGTTGTGTAGATTGGCTAATGTGTAGGCACCATCCTTCCCCTTCAGGTAAACATTGCCTCAATGTGTGAGTGCCTCAGGCTTGGTGCCCAATCATCCTGCATGATAGCAAATGATATTGTTGAAACCTGAAAGGTGTTCAGACCATCAAACCTGTCTGCATGTGAGTTGCTTTGATGTAGCAAAATATTCAAGGTTCTTGTGGTCAGAGAGTACAAGGATAACATGAGTTATGCCTTCCAAATAATTGCACCATTGTTTGAAGTTCATTTGACTCATGAGATAGATCCTTTTGGAATATCTATCTCTTCAGAACTATGCATCCTTTTGCAAACATTCTGAAGGTCGTTCACTTTTACAGTAGGACTCAAATTCACTTTCAAATACTATTTCATTATTGCTGGTAACATCTCCAATTGTTTCACTAATCATACATTCATCTGCAAACTCTTATCACTTATAATTCAATTCTGACAGTGATCCTGAAGGTCAGAGACATTCATATCATAGAGTCTAATGGTGTTACTTATCATCACAAGCATTTATGGAGTAGAATTGGTTCAGTCATTGAGTTTCTGTCAGAACCCATGCCGAGCCCAATCCCTGAACCTCTGGGCCCTTGGGCCCAAAGGTCCAGCCATCTTAAACTTGTTTCTTATCTATCTCCATCCCATGTTTGATCTTTCTTTGCATAGCTTACAACCCTGACTTCAGTCATCCGGTCCCTGATCCCCAAACTCCTTTGTATATAAACTACTAGTTCATGTACATGAAAATCAGTTCTGATATTGACCAAGACACTCAATATACTTCTATATTCTAATCCTTACGATCCCTTGTCCCCTTCGCTAAGGTCACACCTGAACTTTGGGTGACCTCAGGCTTCATCCAAAATACAGGACAGGACTCTGAGCTGGTGCAGCACATAAGCTGAAGCTAAGTCCTATTTGACTCATTTCCAAGCCTTGGCCCTCCTCAGCAACCCAACCACAACCTCGGTCAACTCCATCTTGAGTCCCAACCCTGTTTCTGTCTCCATTCTGATCTAGCTCTTAACAGTTTCTTGGAAAAGATGGGGATAGTAATGGAGATAGTAAGGGTGCTTCTTTTCAAGAAAAGATTGTGATCAGACCTGGCTATTGATTGTTTCACTAATCATCAATATATTGGTTAAGGAAACTCAATGGATGACACTGTTGTTGAAAATCCTGATCAAAGTGATGGTGCAAATGATGTTTTTCAGAGATTGTTGTTCAGAATAGAGAATATGGGGTGAGAAGGCTTAAAATACAATTGTGACAGGTATTTGCATTTTTCAAAATCCATTATTCTTATCTCTTGAGGTTCTATCTGCTCTTCTATACCTGGTAATTTTCCACATGACAGAGTAGAAATGTTGTTAACAGTTGGTACAGTTTCAGCACAGTAGCACTTCCATGTATGTGTGACTACCACAATCCTTTGATCCCATGGCCCTTTGTATATGTGATTTGTAGTCAGCCCAGTTGCCTGTATCATTGTGGAGCTTTTGCATTGAAAGGGTGGTTGGTTTGGTGTTTGAGTCAGAGGTAGAAGAAGTGGAAAACATTGTGATTGAGAAGATTTATGGACTAGGGCCCATAGCCTGTTAGAAGGGGGAGCAACTAGAGCTAGAAATAAGATAAGCTCAGCTTTGCTCACAAGCTGGTATATCAGAGTATCTTCCTAGAAATAAGATGCTAAGGCTTTCTAATAAGCACATTGTAAAAGAAGATTGTGAGAATGACCTACAGCCCAGCTTGTGATACGAAGCTGAGCTGTAGGCACCTAATAGTGAAAAGAGTTGAAAACATGCCATGGAAGCAGGCATTAATAAGAAAAGAAATAGAAATGTTTATTGTATTTATTTTCTATTTTGTTTGTGCTTTATTTGGGTTTTGGTGAAGATTCTTTTAATAAGAAATGAAATGGAAGTTTTTATTTTGTATTTTATTGATTTGTTTTTGTATTTTCTTCAAGTTGTATTGTGGCAAGCTTTAAGCGCCAATGAGATAATCTAAGCGGTGAATGTATTCTAGCGTGGGGGATGCGCTGATGCGGAAGTAAACTGTCAGCACTTAAAGTTCGTGTACAGTGATGCGGACTTGTAGATAGGTAGATAGCGCAAACTTATCAATTTTGAGATAACCGTTAGGTTCAATATATCACTTGAAATGATGACGAACGGCCAGTGACGATTCGTTAACAAAGCAAGGGTTGTAAAGATATCAAACAAAGAGATAGAGAATATATCAGACTTGTGGAGATTTTACTGCCTTGTTTTCTGATGAGAATTACAAGCATACTTATAGGGAGAGCTAGCTAATAATTGTCCTTTGTGTTTCCGAGAAGAATAATGGGGCGATGGAGCGATTCTGGGGTTGCAGTCTACATGAGGGGAGGAATGCACAAAAATGTACTAGGAATTGTCTGAAGCATCTGAAACCGATCTGGATGCTATGGGAATTATAGATCATGCAATTAACTATCATATTCAATCAAAAGAACAAGAAAAAAGAAAAGGGAAATTGTGAAACTCCATTTCAAAGCACCAGGTGCTTGTTTAAATGAAATCAAAGTGATCGACTTTGTTCATGGATCGGTGACAATAGGGGTGAGTCGAAATCCAAGGTATATTGTCGTATACGTGTTTGGAAGCATTTCAGAGCCATGTGGGGCTCGATCGGTGGCTATTTGAGCCCGTTTTGTGTCTGAAGTGCATATATGCGCACATTCGTCCCTGCATAGCCTCAGGGATCGTTCTCTGTATAACCCTGAAGATGTAAACAAAGTACACTCTAAAGCCTGAGGCTTTGAGTTGACATTAATAATGTTTTTATGCTGTTTTTGTATTTTTATTCTGGGCAGCACCTCTGATGCATCAGTAGATTATGTAATGTAATGTTCACACAGTAGATAGATAAATAATAACATCTTTAATGTGAGTTTTAAGTGCTTGTTTGATAATCTAAGTGGAGATCTTTTGAAATGCAGGGGATGCGCTGATGGGGGAGCAAAGTGTCAGCGCTTAAAGTTCGCATACACTGATGCGAGTCTTGTAACAGAGATAAAGCCTTAACAAGTTTGAGATAATTGTTGAGTTGTATAGATCACTTGAAATGAGAGCAAACGGCCAGTGACAATTTGCTAACAGAGGAACGGTGTCACGATCACAGTCTGGACATTCATTTCACACTATCTTCGTTCCGAAGCGATACTTCCGAAGCATTTCGTCCGAAGCCCGAAGCATCATCCCCACACTTCTATCACTTTCATCCCACAACTCTTTGCCTATCACTTCGCCTCAAATACGTCATCTATTGAAACAATCCTGGTGAAACAATCAGTGGTCAGGTCCCATCATATTCGTTTTTTAGAAAAGAAGCACCCGGACTATCCCCATCACTATCCCCATCTTTCACCATGAAACTATGGATTGAGTTATTCATATTCACTCAAAGCTTGCGATGACTTGCCATATCATCAGGCTTATTGATATGAACGTTCTAGACCCTCATAATGGCTCTCCGAAGGATTTAGGGATGGTTAGTGCTACCCGAAGAGCCATGCGATTCGGAAACATGTTTCAAGAGTTATTATGGGTCCGTTAATCTTTTTCTTCATTCACAACTTTCCTACCACCCTTGTTCTTTGTTTCCTATGGCCTTTAATTAATATACATGTACCTTGACTACTTCCTAACCATCACGGACTCATTCCCATTCGCTCTTTCTTCCGAATGGTTCAGTATATAAGCTAGCACATTCGCATGTACATTCCCTAGTTCAATTATTGTATGTCACCTTGATTTTCCACTCCTACTTGCCAAACTCGCTCCAAACCCAACTTCACCAACAACTGTATATTTTTGAGTAAGCCTTTCAATCCAACTTTTATCAGTTAAATACACTTCAAGGAATGTAAGATCATTGGCTGTAATCGACATGAACTGCAAAGTTCATTCGATTCACGAGATAGAATTCTTTCGGAACCTCTGTCTCTTCGGAACTATGCACTTCATTCGCAGACGTTCCGAAAGTCATTCGCTTTTACTGTAGGATTTCCATTTGCTTTCCAAATTCATTCGGTTACTATTAGAGATGTTTCCGAATACTCGTACTAACATAACATTCATCCACAACATTTGTTGCTATTATTTGGATTCTGACAAACGGTTCCAGAGATATAAAGCGAGAGATTGAGAATATGGGAGACTTGTGGAGTTTTTACTCCCTTAGATTGTACTGAGAAATACAAGCATATTTAAGGGAAAAGCTAGCTAGTGTGTGTCCTTTGTGAATCAATGAGAAATAATAGGGTGATGGAGCGGTTCTGGGGTTACAATCTACATGAGGGTTGAAATGCACATAAAGGTAACTAATAGTTATCTAAAGCACTTAAAACCAATCTGTGTGCTATGGGAACTACAAATCATGTATTCAAAAAATTTATTCAGTTGAAAAGAACAAGAAAAATGATAGGAAAACTTCTGAAACTTCATTTTGAAGCTTTGGGTGCTTGTCCAAATGAAATGGAAGTGTTCGGCTTCGGTCAGGGATCAGTGATGATAGGGGTGGATGAAAATAGTAAATAGATTGCCCTATTGATGTTTGGAAATGTTTTGGAGTCGCATGGAGGCTGATCGCTGGCTATTTGAGCCCGTTCGTGTCCGAACACATATATGTGTGTGTTCATGCTCGCATGGGCTCAGGGGTGCTTCATCAGTTCATTCTGAAAATATAAACAAAAGGTTTTCTAAGGCTAAAAGCCTTGAATTGAGATCAGCAATGTTTTTATGGTTATTTTCTGTTTTTATTCAAGCGGCTCTATTGATCCATCAGATGGATTATGTAATCCAAAGTTCACAGGATAGATAATAAATAATAACAGGCATCAGGCTATCCGTTGACCCCTGCTGCCCATATCTGGTCCCAGCCAAATATCCTCTCCCTTTCCATTCTCAACTCAGAGACCTCTATCTCTTCTAGGCAAAGCTCCTCCGAATCCTCCATTATCTCAAGGTACGAATCTTCGTCCGTCGCTACAATTGTTGGACTTATCGTACTCCTCGAGTGTCTTGATGTTGTCACTGAGAAGTCGTCTTCTTCGAAATCTTGGCCGAAATTCCCCATAACGGCACTTATTAAGTCACCGGTGATGGCAGTAGTAAAGGACCACTCAACGGCCGTCGGCGAGCGAACAGTAGTAACAGTAAGTAGAGTTAGATTAGGTGGAGTATCCTTACGGAGGTTAAGGAGGAGACGAGATGTTATCCTGCACGCAAGTAAGAGCGGGTTCTCGTGGCTAGATATGATCTGAACGTACACAACTGGCATACTAAAACGGCATTGTAAAATCAACTTTTGGTAAATGGAAAGGGAACGTTGAACCCTACAGATGATTAAATGTGACATTGATGGTGCGCAAGTTTGGCTAAGAACGATATTGATTAATATGGAAATGGCAATATCTCAATATATGAGCGTACTTCTGCGAGCTGATAAAGGGAGCCATTTAGCTACGGGTAAATCACCACAACCGAACAAAGCGCCTTACACAAATCAACAAAATCGACGAAAGGTTTGACCCAAGGAGGACACTAAAATAAATTATTTTTCGACATTCACGAAAGGAAGATGAGACACCTACAAGAAGTACATACTGCCTATAAAGGGGTAAGAACATATGTAGAAATGATGAGAAAGACCACGGACCGTCACGTGCGATTACACGAACGAGTGTAGGATTTGACGAAGAGGTGACTTTTTGCCTCCTGAGGAAGAGGGTTCTGTGGAGTGTAAGGCTATACACTAATACGTCATAAAGGAGAGGTGCCAAATAACCCAATGCGAGGCCTATCGGTACAAGAGACAGCCTTGTTAGGGCCTGATACTACAAAAGGGAATAATATACACTGACGGTAACTCCTGCATGACCCATATGCCGAGAACACGAATTATCAGGTCTTTTCATGGTTCAGACCGGGGTAGAAGAAAAGTACTCACGCATTTACAGGAAGGTGAGGTAAACATCCCTGAAAACCAGGAGGGAGTGGGAAAGAAACCAGACTGCTTCCCGCCCACTAAACCTGATCAAAGATCTCTCAGGACTGCTCAAAAACGACTACTCACAATCGCCACAGAGACTGCTATAATCCATGCAACGGAAAGAGTCCAAAAAATGACCATACGCCGTTCGTACAATGCATAAGTCCGCAGCAGAAGGATTACTAAAAATGACGGTGTGGGCTTAAAGGTCATAATTTGGTATTTAAGAAGGAAAGGGAGGGATACCGACTTCCAACCACCGATTGACTGATCACATTCGACGCTACCACGAATGTTATGACATGCTTTGCACATCTGTGAACCCAGAAGGTGGGAGAATATCAGAACTGCAAAGTTCATTCTCTGTGAGCTTTCACTCACGCCTGCACAAGTATGCTCAGCGTAGTAACGAATAATGCAGAGGTCAGACACACCTCGGGAGAGAATGTACCCGAGTAGTACGCGAGCATTTCTGGAATGATGCCCACAATGGTAAAATATCGATTGAACATGAAGAGAACTGTAGGTCCAGTAAGCCTACGCTTCCAGAACCTGTTTATTTCTAGCGGTAAAGTAAGTAGCCAGTCATAGTACAGCACCACTACAATGTCCTCGCTGTCAACATCTATATGTAGTTCATAGACATGGCTGACCAATAGGTGCAATGATATAATAACGGGCTGCTCTGCTATATATTTTGATGGGGAGGAATTAGAAATGTGGGACTGGTTTGAATGGGAAGGATTGGTTACTCACAGGTGCTCAGCACCAACGATTAGCTGAATTAATAGTGCGGTAAGGGAGTCCATGCGTGACGACAATGGGGATGGCTGTCACCCAGAGCGAGGGCCATCTCTAGCAAGTCGATCATATATACTTATGACATGCTGACAGGACTGCTGCGTAGCAACCGAATTAGAAACGCAGGCCTCCTTGATAGTCTCTTCGTCTCTAAAACACACATACATACACCTGGGAAGCTGTCTGATTGTCATATCTTTGTTCTGGCATAAGAATTCTTGAGATTAATATTGGAGGGGGATGTGGAAAAACTCAAAGTTCAAGCTCTGCAAATTGACCAGTGTTCCGCAGATGGGATCAGCTTGCTACAACACATCGATGATATACGAGTTGTGGAAGCCTGATTTGTTGATTGATGAAATAAGGCGCGCATGGACCCATACCCCGATGCGGTAACAGCCTCCACTTCTTCAAAAACAAGCACTGAGTAGTGGCATAAACTTATATTGATGGGAAACGTTAACGCATTGTCGAATAATATTGACACATGATAGTAAACTCCAGCATTTTGTCGAGGTTAGGCTTCCGAACTCAAACGAGGATGTGCATAGATTTCCGCACAAGTCAGCCTTTGTATCCCTTAAGGGCGAGGGACAGACATACAACCTCAAATGTCGCAAATTCCTTCAGCAATTAACAATATTTCCTGGAGTGTGCTGGCTCCTACGTTAGGGGGGTTATAAAAAAAAGGAGGATCAGCGGTTATGTTATTGGCAACAACCAGACTTCTCGAAGGTTCCAACCTAGACACCTTTCCTTTGTATCTTGTGGTTTACCTGCACCGTGATCCCTGATTTTATGAACGAGGAAAGCGCTATAGTATCACTACACATCCGGTCGGACTCTGCGCTTACCAATACCAACATTAGCAGCTAGGTCAGCGAACGCAAATACGCCGATTTTTTATCCCCCTTGATACAAACCTCTTATCCCTTCAATTAAAACACTTTAAATGTCGTCTTCTAACTCGTCATCCACCATTGGTTTTGGTGAAGTTGTATCACTCCTTACGAATAAATTCGTCCAGCCACATAACGCTAACAAACACAAAACTCCGCGTGTTGACTCACTCTGTGAGCCTCGTTAATTTCAATATTTTTACAAGTTTGCTGACTGTAGTTGTGAACGGCCCCCATAAAAACAAACCAGAGCCAAAGGCTCTCTCATCAAAGGGGGGTCGAAATTATTTCTGTTGACTACTCCTCGCATCAGTCCATCACCAATGCGTTGAAAGGCGTAGACGCTGTGCCCTCCGTGACGATGGACTCTCAAGCCGAGCCAGCGTTATTCACGCAGCTAAAGACACTGGTGTGAAAGTCCACGCTATTTTTATTGCTCGTGTGTTTCAAATTTGATATCAAAAGTATATATTTGTTTTTAACCATTCTAACCAGCCTACCAAATTTCCCCGTGTCTAATAGACTTCATAGCACCAATTTTAAAAAATATTTTTTATGGGAGCTGAGCCAGTAGTAGAAGTGATTTTCAGTTTCGCATTTTAGTGAGGCTGGAAAAGCCCTGCGAAAGAACTGCGTGACTGTGACACCGCGCCTGTGATTTGATAATACCTTCTTCCATACATCAAATCTGATGGGGCTTAGAAGCACTTGACATCAATCATGACATCGCCTGACCAACGCGATCTCGGATCAGAAGCATGATCAACCACAGCTCAAGTCCTATCTCGCGTCTGGCAGCATCACATCTGAACGTATGATGACAACTTTTTCAAAAGACGATCAATATAGGGGGACCCTTAATCAGTCTTTTCTGATTTCTGTTCCTCTTATGAGCTTCTCATGAGAGTTTATTTCGCCTTCGAAAAACTCTAACTCCTTATCTAGTTTTTTCTTTTCTTTTCCTCCATACACACCGAAAAATTACCTAAAAAGACAGGCTTATTGAAAAAAATAGTCCTGCTTCTTAATTTTAGTGTGAATGAAGTGAATGGATTGCCCGGGAATATGTGGTGAGCCTACTGAGGAAGAATATGTCCGGTGAGAACGAAGGAAAGACACCACAGCACAGATTCTCCTACTAGTCTAACAGAACTTCTCCACAGATCTTTTACTGGGATTGGAGTTCAGACCCCCAGACAGGTCGGATGATGAAACTGAGTTGATGATCTTGAAAAGCTCACCTCACCTATGATGGTCATTTTACTCACTCCCTTCACTTGAGTCCGCAAGGTAAGGGTACTATGGACTTTCCGTTCTTCCTTATTATTGAGATTTGACCCTGACTCAAATAGCTCAAAACAACTAATCCGCCTCCTTTGCTGCCTCTGGAAGCTTTTTCCTGCCGCCTCTGTTGAAGTTGGGAAGATCATGAGATGCCAACACGTCCACATCCACAACTGGCAGCCACAGGCTTATTGTCTCATTTCCATGGTCCACTCATCTCTACGATCCTTTGAGTCCACCTCAGTCTGTGCTATCCACACATGACTGAGGTGAGACATACCATCTTTCTTTCATGTCATGATATTTATATGCACACTATATGTAGATTGCTATGTGGGTGATTATGAATGAGTCCGTTCTATCCAGACGACTGAGATTTCCATTTAGCTTCCAATAGCCTCACATAAATATTCATTTGTTTTTCAATAAAGAAAAATAACTGCCGACTTAGCTATGCATAAAATGTCATTTCCTTGAAGTCCGTCAGGCCCTGCGTGAGTGTGATGTGTGACACCGTCACAGTCCACCACCACCTCCAAATTTTGTACAACTTACTAGTGATGTCTGTTTATCTGATGAACTAGGTGACGAGTAATTCTCCACAAAATACTCCCCAAAATTGGATGTTATATTGACGCCAAATATAGTAAAGCTACAGGGAACAAGGCTGCCAAGGCCTGGCGGCTATATGATCCGGATAGCTTCCTGTGCCAATAAGATTCGGGATCACAAAGCATGCTTTTATTCGTCATTTAATGATTATCCGCCGCGCCGTTTGTCACTCCATGAAGCAGGGGGATGTGAGATTAGTAATACTCCTCCGATCGGGTGTGCCGACTCCTCGAAGCAACTGGAACACCTTGCTCAGTCAGTCTCAGGGGAGTGCTTCTCCCAAATTGCATAAATACCCCCTTTTATTTCTCATGGAGCGGTAGTTACAAAAAGTATCAACTGCAAGGTTTTCTTCAACAATGTCGTCTTATAACTCCTTTGCTATCGTCGGTTTTGGCCAAACTGGCTCACTCCTTGTGAATGAATTCGTCAAGTCAAACAAGGACAACAAATACAAGATTCGCGTCCTGACCCGCTCGGTGAGCCCACTCACGAGCTCTCTCTATATTATTACCGGTTCTAACCCAGATGTGACGACGACCCCCTCAGACAGACAAGCCAGAGCTTAAGGCTCTCTCTTCAAAAGGAGTCCAAGTTACTCCTGTAGACTATTCCTCGCATCAATCTATCACCAATGCGTTGAAAGGCGTAGACGTTGTGCTCTCTGCCCTGCGCGATGACGGGCTGGATATCCAGACTAACGTCATCCGAGCTGCCAAGGATGCAGGTGTGAAGCTATTCGTACCCAGCGAGTATGGTCGTAACACGCTCGGGGATACATCCGACTGTACGTTTTTTCTTGAAATGATTTGATAAACATTTTTTAATAAAATAAAAACAGATCTTAAGGTCAAAGCCGACGCACATGACCTTTTGAAAAAGCTTCGTCTTCCTTATGCATTGTTCTTTACCGGCATATGGCCAGATATGATGTACAAGGAATCTGCCGGTCCTCTCCTGGGTATTGACTTTGAGTCTGGCAAGTTCCGACTCTTCGGGGACGGGAGATTGTAAGTTTAACTTTCCAGCCATCTATCCGTGATCAAAGCCTTCTGCTGACACCAAGTCATGGATGTGGGGTAAACAAGGCCGCTTTCGTGGACGTCGCCACGCTCATTCGCACCGTTTGTTCATCACGTTATCACAACACTGCCCCCATCCGAACTCGAGAACAAAACGTTCGAGATCGAAGGAGATAGGAAGAGTTTCCGGGAAATAATCTCCTTGTGGGAGGCCAAGCATGGCCGACGCGCAGAAGTAATTGAGCGATCCCCGGAGGAGATACGAAAGTTCCTTGATGAACACCCTGAGCCGTTTTTCAAGTTTGTCTACCACGTGTGGACGACCCACGGAGAGATGCTGATTAGTGGTAAAGACAACAAACTGTGGCCGGAGTGGAAGCCTTTGACGTGGAAAGAACTGATGCAATGACCTGAGATTTTATTCTACTGTAGTTTCCAAATTGAACTAAATTGACTACAAGTAACCTCAATTTGTGAACTGAGGAGATTTAATTTGAGGGTCGGAAGAAATGACTTGTTCACCAGTAACACCCACGTGGCTTGGGCGTCGTGACCACGTTTGATAGCTGAGGACCACTAGTTTAGCGCTTGAGTTGTAAGCACCTTCAAATCAGCTCTCGAATTAGCCGCAGTTTAAGAACTTCACTACACGTTCGATATAAAGTCCACCACTAAGATATGCTAACAGCGCGCGGGCATCGACTTTCCAACCTCACTTGGAACTCATATATCCGAGACCACACCACCACATGTATATTCTCGTCGACCATGTGGTCGGCTAGAACGCATTCCAGGGCGTCCCAGGGCTCTTCTCTGATATATCTTTCTACTCTCCGCTGCCAATAATATACATACATATTATATCCTCGCGCCTATTGGAAACTCGTCTTTGCTTTTCGGTCTTAGGACGTGATACCGCTTGAGGTGATTTGAATGGATTTGATGCCTTGCGGAACTTGCGGTGATGCTGGAAGGTAGCGAGGAAGTAGGTCACTTAGCGGCGGGAAAAAAAGCTACGAAAAAGGTCCAGTCTAGCCTTCCCTACACAAGCTCTTTCCCCCCCCGCCCCCCCTTCCCTGAGCCAAGGCTGTCCAAAGCACTAGCGAAACACGATATGCAAAAGCCGAAGTAACCACCATACGTTACGAAAATCGGGCCTGGTATCCAGTCATAACATTGTCACAATTCCAGCCGACTCACAGCCAGCATCCCCCCCCCACCCCACGGCCGTGCTTTCCCGCTCTGAATGTCAGGGCACAGACTTCATTGGGCGACGGGTCAAACCTTTGAAACAGAGCCCAACGTTCGCTCTCTTTCTCCATCTAGTCTTTGCCTATTATGATTGACCCTTGAGCTCAAATGGTTTCGAAAAGCGTAAGACGGTCACCTCCGCCATATCTTCGGGACTTTTCTTCTGCTTGCACGCCAGCCATTTCTGGATACCTTGGCCCAAAATTATTTTTTGAATTCGCAAGTCAGCTGCTTGACTGGTTTCCAAGAGGAATTTCATTCCTCTTGCTGTCAATATTACCTTTCTGGCTCTGGTTTCAAAATTTTTGAGTCATTGGCTTTTTTCATTCACTGCCTCTGGGACTTGCTCTTCCGTTCTATCGCATTCCTTCGAATATTTCAAAAAACCTCCAGTCGTTTTTTCTTCCTCCTGCCTCGTGTCTTTGCCTTCCATTCTGTCAGGTCTCTTTCTGAGCTTTGGTCCAAAATTTTAATCTTCTTCATGATCTGAGTCTCTTCTTCCGTTCTGTCGCAAGCCTCATTTCAGTCCCCAAGTCATCCTCACGCTACTATCTCTTCTGTTTTGTTGCATACCTTTCTGACTCTTTGCCAAGTCTTTCAATCCAAATCGTCATCATGCTTCGAAGCTATCTCTCCCGTTCCGCCGCATACCTGGTTCAAATATTTTTCTTGCCAAATAACCTTCTTCGGTGATCTAGGACTTTCTCTTCCATTCCGTTGCATGATTGATTCAGATATTTCAAACCAAGCAGCCTCTTTCACTCTCTCAAGGACCTTCACATGCCTTTCCGACTCTGGATCAAATATATATTTTAATCCCTAAGTCATTATCTTCACCCTTTGGGGCTTTTCTCTTCTGTTCTGTCACACCCCTTCCTGCCCCTGACCCTTGTTCTGATGTTTCAGGATCATCTTTTCCTGGCTCTGGGATTATCTCTTCCATTCTGCCACGACCCTTTCTGACCCCTTGGTCCAACATCTTTCATGCTCTGGGACTCTCCTATCGCGCTCCCTTTCTGACTCTTGGCCTAAATATTTATCTTTAAAACCAGACGGTGTTTCTTTCACGCTTTGAGACTTTCTTTTTGTTCTCTTGCGTGTGGCTGGTTGATCTGGTTCAAACTATTTCAAGCCAAGTTTCCGGGATCCGTTCTTTACCATACCTTCTTGACTGATCTCCGGAGATAGAAATCGGTTATTTGGAAGCGAACGGTTGACTTATGGAGCTCTGGCTAACTGTGTAGCCTTTCCCGCACTAATCAAACTGTATTAACGGACCACCGCGTTGTAAATGCTTAAGAACGCACGTATTCATCAAATACGACTCTTCTGTTCCCTTATACTCCATCTCCGTCTAGCTGGACTCCCTTTAGTTACATGAGGGACAACCCGAGTTGGAGGTATGTTCGCGAAGTTCAGCGATGCTCACCACTTCCTAAACGTTCGAACGAGCGGAGGATTTATGCGGGATTCAAACCTCATTCCAACGTGCGAGTATGAACAGACGCAAATATTTCGGCCAGGTTCAACATAAGGGAGATTATCGATTCCTTGAACGACAGGGCATGATGACAAGGATAGGACTAGCGCAACACACGGCTGCTCAGGCACAAAATCTCCACGGTGACGTTATTCTCCACTCCCCCCTCCTAACGCACGCGCGTGACATTTTACCTCAAAAAGCCAGCTGGAATCCTTGAGTTCCGACCTCACATGGTGCCGAATCAGGCCGGTGACCGGTGTGAGAATAGCCAACGGTCGAAGAGCCTGTTGCTTACTTGGCGCAAGCCATCCCTCAGGAAGACGTTTAGCACTTGTATATTCACCAGTCGTTCCTACCTATCCTATCAGGGACCTCTCTCGAGAGTATGCCAGCGGTGCTGCCTTGGATTCGGCGCACCAGCCAGTTCTGGTTTGTCCTTTTGGAAATGTCCTTAAACAAATTATTTTTTTTCAAATTAGCAGGAAAATTTGGCTGCTGAAGAGTAAGAGGGGATATACAGTTTAGCCAAAAGAGCCATTAATCAACCTGTAGATTGCCTTGATAATCGGGGCGCAGCTGTTGGACTAGTGCTGAACCGGTTTTTACAAATCATGTGGAATTCTAATGCGTATCGAAAAAAAAAAAAAGGAGGCTGAAAGAAGCTGGGAAAAATATGAGAAAAGTGATTTTGATGATGTAAGCTGCTCTCCTCTATTCGGTGTCGGCCGTGATATAGCGTAGCAGAGGAGTCTTGAGGCACCGGACTATGGAGCCCGCATCCTGGCGTCGTCGAGCACAGTGCCGGGGGCACGATGAATAGCATTCAGAAACATCGTGGCGCAGTGGCAACCCTGCCATTTAGTCCTACAGCGCGCAACGTCTTCCCCAGAAGTTCAGGCTGCGCCGCGTGGTCAAACTCTAGACCCTCCCTCGCAACCCTGATCAAGACCGTTGGCGAAGCCTGGCGATCACCGACCGTCAGACGCTGTACTAAGATGTGAGACAGCAACTGGTTGCCTGGTTGTTATATTGCACCTTGTGGGGGCGGGTGGCGGATTAAGTGAGTGGAAGGAACTTAACAATTTTCATTTGAAATCTTTACATGGGTTCCGATCCATGATCACATAGATCTGTTCCCGCGGGTCCAAGAATATCTTCGAATGGCTCAATTGCTCTTCTTACCCTTTGTTCTCCCCCACTACATTTTTGTATATCTCTCAAGGGGTCACCGGTGGCTCTGTGCTTCTTGTCCTTCCTTCTCCTGGCTGAGAGTACATAGGGTATATAGTGCTCCTGGTGTCTCTTCGCTGCAGACTCCATGCACTTTCTATCTACAGGCCGCGATGACAGGGTAAATCGTTGGATTGCAGACCAGTACCCTCATCTCCAGCTTTCTCCCGGAGAGAGAAATGCTATTCATCTGCAGGATTCTCTCGAGACCGTCAATCGCAAGGAGCACGATGCCCTTGTCGACATGGACTGGGAGTTTGAGGAGCTCGAGCGTCAGGTCGCACTTACACCCGTCGAGCCCGGACTGGAGCAGTGGTTTGCAATGGACCCCGTCGGGGGACCCTCTGATATGGAGGAACCCGTCAAACAGGCTGCCACAGGACAAACCGTACAGGTGGAAGCTGAGGAGG
>QMFG01000116.1:0-28499 GCA_003314545.1 Ramaria sp. MG151 | reverse complement strand
CGAAGGACAATAAGAGAGGAGAGACCGCGAGTCCCCCCTCCGTCTAGAGAAAGCACGCGAATAGATGATCCTGAAAGGCTAGTAGCGGCGACAGCATTTGTGGGAGAGAGGTTTGCCATAGACATCACAAGAGTGGGAGACAGCGAAGTGGAGATGGCGGTGGGGCGCTGTGCTTCTTGAGCGTTAGAATCCGTGCTCGAGCCACTTGCCTGTTATGGCGCATTGACGGCGCTATAGTTACATCGACAGACTATAGGGGTTTTGAGAGTAATATTTATCTGTTTGTGATAAGCTGATGGCGGTCCGCAGGCACGGCAGGTAGTGAGCACGGACATGCAGCTTTCATTCTCGCAAGACATTAATCCGACGATTTTCCTCGCCGAGAACGCGCGACCTATTCAAAACAATACGGGATTCACGATGCAAATAGACCAGGTAGGCGGTGGCCGTTTTGGTCCTTGGCACTCTTTCGTAAATCCCCAAGAATAGTTTGTTTATTCACATATAGCTTCTCCAAGCCACACTTCGAAAGTTGTCATCGACACCGATCCATGAACAATGTGTGCTCTAGCAAATAGTCCTTATTCGTGGTGTTTGGATTGTTCGATCAGTCGGTTCGGATTTGAAATGGGTCTGTGTGTGTGCTCTAGGGTGATTCAGATATTCTCTCCCGATGGGTCCACAGGACTAATCTCATTAATGGGGTGCGTGTTTATTGGTCTAGACAGCGATCTCAGTCGTTGTAAGTAACGGACTAATAGTATAAATACCTAGACAGCGCTCTAAAATATATACATGAGCATGTGGTAGGAGGTAATAATGTGGTCTCACCTCAGTCGTTGTAAGTAACGGACTGAGGGAATATATATGTTAACGTGATATTCAGCAAGAATCACGTACAATGGTATCGCCATCGCATTCGGCCCAAAGATGAACAGTCTCTTCACTTACACCGTGCTCGCTATGCCCAAAAACATACTCAAATGACTACATATTCTGCGAGCCCACTGACATTATCTTCTACCACCACGTACTAGCTCACACTAGTTGTTTATTTTGCTAGAAAATATGAAGAGACTGAAAGACGGTCACAGGATTTAATCCTAATGCGCCACACGGCTCCATTCCTCGGTGCTCCAGCCGCCGTTTGGGGAAACAAACGAGAATTCCATTGAAGAAAATCGGGAGCTTACCAGAACAAATTAGTGGTAATCTACTAGCCTCGGTGTGCTTGATGTTATGTGGGTTTGTGTCAGGACCAAATTTTTAACTGCTTTCGAATCATGCGCTGGCAACATAGTATCTTCCTATCCTACAACAGGCTTGTGACCAAAGGTGAAACCTGCCATCTGGAAAGTGCAGAGGTCGGAGGCTATCTCTCCTATCACGAGCCAGAACCCAATACACTCAGTTAACTTATGTCGAATTTCGCAAGACGTCACAGCTTTGGTAAAGCTTTAAATTTGGGCTGGCGCTTAGTTCTGAAGGACTGTAAAGCCTCCGTGACGTCCTGTGAGCACATAGCTAAGATCAGCTTCAGGTGACTAAATGAAACCGAGAAATGGAGACCTCACCGAAGACTGTAGATTGGCAGCGTTCCATGTAGCGGTGTACTCCAAATTTTCTCGAACACTATAAAACTGTGCTGAGTAAAAGTGAGAAGTTAACAGAGAAAAACCCTACCTATGATCTCTAGCGTGCAAGAGTAAATGCTTCGTTCCTGTGACCGCAATGGGTGACTTTGTAGCAATCAACGCGGCTGTTTCAAGAGCAGCACTGATAACCTCATCTCGACCACCTTTGACCACTTTGCTTACAAAACCCAGTCTCTCGGCCTCCTCAGGACCAAAGTTGCGTGCTGTGTACGCCAATTCACGCACGGCGGATTGGTTACCTGTTACCTTTGGGATCCTGGCGAGGGAACCAACGTCGGCCGCGAGGCCTACATCGATTTCCTATTGATAATATGGATCATATCAGGAAATTTAGGGTTAAGAAAGCTTGGGAGGGCATGTATACCTTAATGCTGAAGACTGCAGAAGCAGCCGCGTATCGGATATCACAAGCTGAAAGAATGTCAATACCAACACCGAACACAACCCCGTGAACGGCGGCTATGACTGGCTGTGGCGCTTCTTCAATGGCTGAGATGCAGCTTTGGAATTGCTGTGAGATGTCAGGTATACATCGCTGGGCAGTTAACCGCAAATCTTTTCAGCTTACAAGTATATGATTTCGCAGCACTCTTGCCCTGCGAGACGGGTCTGCACTGCCATCACTGTCGTTTTCTGGTAGACCAGTTGCTGTGACTGTAACATCACTGAGTTGACGCAATACACCTTGAGGGTAAGAAGAATTCATGCACGGTCTAATCCAGCAGTGAAATACTTCGGAAGAAACGATGCGAGCACGATGACTCTGATGTCACCGTCTCTGCCAATCTTCCGAAACGTCTCCCCCATTTCTTCCCAAAGTCTGGGCATTGATGGAAAACAGGAATCAAATATGAGGCAGGGTTGCTATAAAGTGGGAGAAACTGACTGCTGGTGGAATGCGTTTACAGGAGCACTACAGAGTTGGATCATCAATTTTGGGAGCAGCCAATGGTTGTCCTTATCGATCACACACCGATTCATGCTGACAAGGACGACTCCGGGAATAGGATGGGTGATTTTGACTAACATCTGTCCTGGAAGAGTCATATTCTGTGTAGCCTAGTCAAGATACGGTGAAGAACGAGCAGCTTGTAAGTGTATTTGTAATATCAGTCCATGCAACAACAACTAGGAAAAACATCAAAATTCTGGCAAGAAGTTATAACTAGAAAACACTCACAGCTTGTCACTATGCAGGAGTCGAAGTACGGAGCGCTAAGCGAAGTTGGCTTTCTCCGTTTAACATTTACGTAAACAATCTGGACCGCTACTGCCGCGTTCTCGCTGCTTGCTGGCACGATGGAACTTGTCGCTGAGAATCTGGATCTGTCGGTGCTACATACTACCGACATGCTCCAGCTCTGGTAGGAGTGCGTAGCGTCATGTGCGCGCTACAGAAACCGGGCCTCGAGGTCACATAGCTGCTGCTGCGCCATTGGCTCATCCCCCTCAGGGCAGTGCATCACAACGTTGCTTTGGTGGCTGCGTAGCCACCTTTTTTTTCAATGTGGCATCGTTGAACCTGGTACACGTGCTGCACGATTTACTGTCACTAACGTCTTAGCGGCTACCCCTTCGGCGTCATGAATCAGTGAGTTAACCGGGACACGCATTCGTCAAGCCAACATGATTCATGCTGGGCTGTGAAGCTGAGCATGGCACTTCTTGGTACCCCTTGCGTTCGGGCCGGCAGATCATTACGGATTGTCTTAATTTGCTCGATCATTTTGTCGCAAATGCATACCCCCTGCGCCTCAACACTATCGAATTTGGCAGGTATGACTCCTCACGCAGCCTTCCCCGCATTGCCCGATCTAGCAGATATGACAATTTTCTTGCTTGATACCTGGTTTTCCGGCTACTTCTCTTCTCACCCTGCGTTAGTCTTCTTGAGGGCCTGGCCCCCGCATATTTCTCCGTCCCGAAGGTAACGCATGAACTTCACCGGCCCCCTCCAGCCACCCTCTCCGTCTACAGATCAAGACAATAATACTCTGTATTAATGGAAAACCGCAGCTGACATGAAATTTGACAAGTACGCCGAATTTGAATATCACAGCAAGTGTGGCGAAAGTGTTTTTGAATACGGTATGGCTCAATTGACTTTGCGCTCGCTGTTGCTTGCGGCACAGTGGGGGTGTTGTCTCGGGGCTCTGCGGATTGCCGTCTGGCAATGCCAGGATACCAGTTGAAGTGCCAGGCAATGCCTCATCCTCTCTTCAAAATGCGGTCGATTTATCCATGGTCCCCTCATAACAACAGTTTCAACTCTTCCAATAGGCCAAACAACCAAGACCCTCTTCAAGCACCCCATCCGTTAAAAGTCAGTTTATACGGTCTCTGAAATTGTTACATTTAATTAAATTTCTTGCCTAGATGTGCCATATCGTCATCAGTGGAACCACGAAGTACCTTGCTTGCGGTCACCTACAAGGAGCTCATGATATCAAATATGATTGCAATCATTCCACATGCCAGCTGAGTGACACGCATCCTCAGTGGGGCTGCCAACGTGGATTCCGACGCGGTTGCTTAGCATGCTCGTCTGCTGGAGGAGCTTGCAGTCACCATCACTCTTGCAACCAGCAGCCTACACACCAAGAGCAATTCCAAAGAACAAGTTCGCACTTGTGTAGTCAGTGCCGTTAACGCTACACAGTAAGTTGCTCTTCACACCGTGACTGCTAACTTCTCACTGATACTTTACTTGAATGTTTGTTCAGTTAATTCAAAGACAAGTTACAGCTCTGCTCCAATGCCCTAATCGTCATATTTTCGGACCCACGTTATGGACTTTAAATTCTCTAGTTTTATAGAAACCTGGTCTATTTCGTTAATACCGTCAACTCACGTTATACCCTAATCCTATGTCATCCTTCATTACCAGCTCGTATCTATGATTGATTACTAATTCAGATACCCCTACAATCATACTTATTTGTAATTTCTCAAGAACTATATAGTATGAATATATGTACCCTCTAAAGACTTCACCGAAAGTCTAATCGATAACAATACACGCTCGTGGAGCCAAAGCGGATTATACACGGCTTCATGGGTAGCTCAGTCGGTTCGAAGTCGCAACGTGTGAGAGTCCATATGCCATTAACAGCGATCACGAGACTACAATATTTTCCGTCTAATTCTAGTTGATTGAGTGCGGTCATCCGTGCGTGGTCCAGTATTCGAGTGTTTGACTATTTTTCCTCAATGCAACCACAAAAAATGGAGCTGGTCATTAGATAAGCACGCGCTGGTTTCTAAGAATGAGCGTATAGGGAATCTGCGACCATCATCGTTTCCAAATAGGTCACGACATTTCTTGAGAAACTGCGTCTAAGAGTTGAAATTTCATCGGACGTCCAACAGAAAAGTTTTAAAATGGATGTATTTCATGCCAGGTCCTAATTTATCACATTGAGGGTGTATAAGTCTGTACCTTTGCGCAATTTCGAATGACCCAAGCTAAAAGGTATAAACCATCCGAACTCAAGGCGAGGCGAGTCACTCTGCCAGAAGTAGGTCACTACGAATAGTCACGAAGAGACTGGACGAATATCGATTTAACATCGCGTCCGTCGTCTTGGTTCTGGTCAAAGTAGAAACGACGGAGTTCGAACTTTGCAAAATTTTATGGATGACGATTACGTAACGTCGTTGACTGGCTGCTGAGGACATAAGAAGAAGGTTTTCTCATCCGGAAAAGTCTGAAGACGTGGTTGACTTGTATCATGGTTATTAACCTGGAAACTGAGAACATACCTCAAGTTTTCCTTTGTTTCTTCAAAGTTATGGTGTTTGATTATAGTTTTCTCCGGAAATCTGTGGAAAACTCTGGGCAAACCCTGGAAAAACATTGTGTTTGTATGACATTCTCCAGTTTAGAATAATATGGGAATATTGAACCACTTGATAAGTCTTTCTTCAGAGTTTTCCTGGATGCAAAACATTCTTATGTTTCCGGTGTTCTATAGGTTTTTCTTTTTTTTCTGACAGTTACCAATTGTAACTTTGCAACATGAACTATCACGATATTTTTACTCATTACTTAGAATGACATTCGTCGCACGATACGTTTAGTCGTTTACCCGGCGACTTCCACTGATGTCGCGTCGTACTCGACTAGATAACAACTTGGCTCAAGGCAATCGCAATTCTTTTAATCACTCCAGCGAGTTATTTATTTTGTGGGCGGCAATGTCACTAAATAACCTCCTACGCAGTGAAATAATCTGGATCAGGATTTAGTGTAAAGAACAGTACTTATATGTACTCCCGTGCAAGTCACCACTTTTGATTGACCACCCTAATCTTGATTATGGTCTCGTGAATATAGATATTTTGAGAAAGGCCACAGAACTACGGGTAAAAATGAGGCCCCCAAACCATCAAATATATAAAAATACCTCCTAAAGATCTTCCTTTGGAGAATAGGAAGTAGGTTATGGCGCGGCAGGAGCGAATACCCTTGAATTTCTTTCATGTTGTGTAGTGTATGGCTAGAGTAGCACAAACAGCTTGGCTAAATAATGATGATGCTTTACGGTATCAAGGCTATGTTACCTGGACAAAACTTTTTTTAAAGCGAGCTCTTCGCCACTATTAAGTGCTATATAGAATTCGAGAGGACACAGGATATCTTCAGATGTTTTGTACAGTGTTTATGGTCTTTGGAACCATTACGGCTTCCAGATCATAGTACAATAAGCGACCAACGCATCGGGTGGTCATAATACCTCAGCAGCAGTGATATACAGCACTAACAGCAAATAGTTAATGACTTCTTTCAAGGGTAAGATACGGATATTCACCGTTATTTCCTCGCACAAAGCAATCGCCATACCGATTAGTTACATTCCCGTTCACATACTCCTCGGTTTCCTCCAATGCGATATTCATATACCCGTCTAAGCATGACAACACACCTAAAGAGAAAACACCAATCATTACTCGAGTGTGAGACAGAGAATGCGAGACTAGAAGACTGGAAGACATGCCTCGATAGTCTACGCCTGATGTGAGACGGACAATAACTCGCTTTCCCACGACCCCTTTCAGGAAGTCCGTTGGAGACCCACTATTCATAATGGGAGGTGGAGGAGGGGGGGGCGGAGAATCTCCTGGAGGAGGAGGCGTGATTTCGTCCATGGCAGTAGGAGGAACCGACCGTGTTTTGGTCTTACATAAGCAGTTACTTTTTTGCGTTCAGCCACGCCGGTGAGCTATTTTCTGTTTGCTCGTATTCTTTGCACCCTGAAACTAATGTTGCACTAGTGCTGACGACAAAATATATCGCCCCACCCAGGTGTGGGTCCTTGCGAGACGGGATGCTGGCTGCATCTTCGAGACTACTGCACGGCTTCTGTCTCTTGGCCAGTCAGACGTCGTACTTCGAGTTTCATACATCTGCGCGTGCTTTCAAAGGAGCCTCACGCAAGAAAAAGAGTTTATCGAAAAGCAGGGGCGATGCTCAACCCGCACGTACGTCTACACTCTATTCCCCTGCCGTATGCATGTTCTCGTACTCACTGGGTTGCTTCTATTCGCAAAAATCCGCTCAGGTACCTCCTCACGAAAGCGTTTGGTACCTACGTTGAAACCTGACGGGGATTCTGGAATATACGAAGTCGCACCGCGACCGTCGAAATCGCGCAATAAAAAAAGTCGTCGAGGCGATGAACGGGACGAGGGTGCGTGCGTCCAGAAAGTTAAGAATTCTCCACAGGGTACACGAGATGCTCCGGAAGAACCTCCTCCCCCACCACGGCCTCCATTTTTGCGAGAGGCTGCTCCACATATTGGCAGAACCTCCTGGCGTAAGTTTTCGAACCCAGTCGCACCCCAGAAGGAAGGAAGGTTTGATTCTGCTAATGGGGTTGATAAGCGCGCACCTCTATTTAATGAATCGCGGACAGACGTCTTATCCCGCCGAAGGGGTAACTTTCAGTTTAGGAATGCGCCTCTCCGAAATGATGTGTCGTCTGAATCCTCGTCTGGAAGACAAAGCTTTCGTGAAAGACTGTCTAGTGAACAGAAGATCCCTCAGGTTCAACATGCAAGTGGCTATGGAGATAGATCTGGCCATTTACGGTCACCTAAAGGGCTCCTTCCACAGGAATTTGACACACCACAGACGGAACCTTTAAAAACATTACCTGCTCGATTTACATCTCCACCTCTCTTAACTGGCCTTCTTGAATCGGTGCATGAGGTTTTAGGGGCGGATGCCAGACCGTCACCGATCCAGTCTTTGTCTCTAAAGCACCTATTCAACCCCCCGCCACACATTTTGCCGACGGATGAGAAATCATCGACATCATCACCGAGTCCAGCTTGGAGCCAGTATCTTTTGGCGTCAGAGACAGGCTCAGGGAAAAGCATTGCATACCTCCTCCCCATGATACAGCACCTCAAGCTCACCGAATACTCACCTACCCCCTTACCCCCTTCCGCTCTTCCCCCTCCTGGCGGAACACTCACTCTCAATCCCCGAGGCCTCATTCTGGCCCCCACTCATGAACTTTCACGCCAGCTCTCCTCCTTCGCAAAGTCACTTTTGCATAATGTCCGTTTACGTGTTGTCTGCGTATCGCGCTCCAATAGTTCAAGTTCCTCCCGTGGTAAGAGTAGTACTGCAAGTCAGATGAAGCGGGAGCTTGAGGACACCGACTTTGGGATGACCGACGAGACGCAGATTATGAGGAGGGGCGGCCAGCCGGTGGATGTGCTTGTGGGGACGCCTTCGAAGGTTCTGGAGATGTTCCGAGGGTGGGGGTGGGATAGGAAAGATCAGATTGAAGATCGGTGGGATGATGCGAGGAAGGACAGGGCGCGGAATTGGGTACCCGGCCCTCCTGAGGTCGGGCTTGCAAAAGTCGAATGGGTGGTGATCGACGAGGCAGATATACTTTTTGGTAACGTTTCTACTTTTTTTTTTCCCTTGCTACTTCCCTCATCGGGTGGCTAACACCTAATCTAGATAATGACTTTGAGGAGTCGACGCGGAGGTTACTCGCGGATATTGCTCAAGCACGTGGCTACACGCATCCGTCATTTTCGAATCTCCAAAAATCTTCTTCCTCTGTGCCCAGTCGTGCAATCTCTTCCCAGCTGCTTGAATATCCCTTTCACTTAATCCTCACTTCCGCGACCATACCTTCCTCCCTCGCATCATACCTCACAGCCAACCACCCCAAGCTCACCCGACTCGCTTCTCCCAACCTACACCGGCTGCCACCTACATTAAAAACCGAACACTACGCCTGGACCAGCGGAAACAAGAACTCGGATATCGAGAAACGAATCAAACACGTCTGGGCAGAAGACGCTCGCTCGAAAGAAGTCAAGTCCAAGATCCTCATTTTCTGCAACAAGTCCTCAAAGGTGGAAGATCTGGGAACCTTTCTTACAGAAAGGGGGATACCTAATGTTGCGCTGACAAGCACAGCAGAGGCGCGGTTCCGCGGATCAAATAGACATTTGGCGGGGTTTCTGAAGGACACGGAAGACGTATCGTCGAACCGACAGACGTTGCCGTCGAATTCAGGTGCACCAGCGGTACCGTCGCGGGGAGAGCCTCACGTGATGATCACGACGTCGCTGCTCTCGCGTGGGCTGGATTTTTCGCCGCGGATTAAGCACGTTTTTATCATGGACGAGCCGAGGAATATGATCGATTTCCTGCACCGGGCTGGAAGGTCTGGACGTGCGGGGAATGAGGGCAAGGTTGTTGTGTTTGGGAAGATGAAGGGGAGGGGGTCGGAGAATGCGAGGGAGGTGAAGAGGAAAATTGGGGCGTTGGCGCATTGATGAGGCTTGTTGGTGTTGCACTGTGGTACCGTTGTTTTTTTTCTTTTTTTTTGTTAAACTTTGGAAAATAATTTAATGGTGTGTCAAAGTGTTTCACCACTACTTTGGCTTGTGAACATTAGTGTGATGCGGGGGGATCTTGAGAGTGTCTTGTCCGCTCAGACGGTGTCCGCGGAATGCCGCTGAATAACCTTTTTTTTTTTTTGCATGGTCTGACCCGAGGATTTTGAGAATGTGACTGTCCGCTCGGACGGGTATGGGCGGAACGAACCGTCCATTTTCTTAATTTTTTTATATTTCAATGTCTATACGGTTTTTTACAGTGGTATCGCAAATATACTACTTATTCGCGCGCCACCACCCCATGACAGTCACCATGCTGATGAAACAGTGAAGCAGATTTATAATGCACCCCTATACCCTGGGACTTGACTTGTGAAACGCGCAAATGGACACAGGGTCTTTAACCTTTTTGTCTTGTCACAGTGCCTGTAGAATAACAATTGCAATTCTCAAAATCGCTTGGCCACCCCTCGTTAGGCGGTACCAGGGACATATTCCCCCAAGCGGAGTTCGAAAATGTCACGCCTCCGCGACTCCACATTCTTCGTGAGCGCGCCAATCTTAATCATATGTATTGCATTCACAAGATATGTTTGAGAGCGTCGAGACGAAATGCAATGATATTAGATAGAATGATGAAGGGGGGCAAATACCGAAGCATGCAACGTCAAAACTAGCTTAGGAGATACATATTGCAAAAAATGTCCAGTTCAAAAATGTTCATTAGGTGGTCCGTGTGGTAAAGCAAGTCGTAGGGGCATCAGATAACATGAAAAAAAAGTCGCTTCCCGTGATAGGTTTTGGCGTGAACATGCGGTGGTGATTCGCCTTACTCAGATGCATCATATGCGTTGACCGTGAATTCGGCCGAGGTGTTGCCTGAATCACCGAACACTATAAACAAACGTGAGCTGAGGGAAAGTTTGCGGGATGAGAGGGATTTGGATGCTTACGGACGAGAATATAGTTCGACGCTGTCTGGAGGTCGGAGGGGAATGTGATCTCTTGGTAACCGGCAGTGAGCGGGAAGCCTTCTGCTAATGGGTTGTCTGTCGTGTGATATGAGAACGTGCTCAAGGATGGTATGCCTCTCGCAACTCACTTATTTGAAGGTTCTCGCTATTGGGTGTCGATTGACCGAGAACAATCATGCCTTTATTCGGCGCATCTGCTGGGATGGAAGAGGTATCCCTATGAGACGTCAGCATGCAAGTTAATGCCAGACACAAAGCTCGATACATACCAGGTGACCGTGATGGTGTCACCAGCTGTGTACACATCCCCAGCCGCTGGGTAGGTGATTCTTGGGTCATAGACAGTTCTGGGCTGGAGGATGGGCAGCGCCAGGGTGCTCCATGCGGTGGAGAGCATGGCGAGGAGAACGAAGAACGAAGAGTAGATCGTGAACTGCATGCTGTATTTTCGTGAGGAGGACTGGCTGAAGTGCTGGGGCTGAATATTGGCTGGGACTTCCACAGCTCCAAAGTGCCACGGTCCATCCGGCTTTTATAACGGAACCATTGGCGTAAGCGCTGCGGTGTAGGCGGGACGCGGATCCAAATTTCGGATTCCGCAACAGGGGCCCAGTCCGGTTATCCGGCCGCCGACTCTCGTGCTGGTGATCTGTGGCGCGACTACTGTGCTTGTACAGGATTACTTTCGATAGGCACCCATGTTTCTAAGAGGAGCCATCGAATGCGTGCACACATTTCCTTGCGTCCCCGGCAGTCTGCAACACCGTACTTGATGTATCTATCTCCGTTTGGTGCTGCCCTCGCCCAGTCTGGCCCCCCATCAACCAAGGCGTAAGGTGCCATGCTCGTGCAGAGAAGGGGTTCTTCATCTCTTCGGCGTGCCACCTCCCGAACCCTCCATCGGCGCACTCGATCCTTTTCTTGAAGCTTCTGGGTGCTTGGAAGCGATCCGGACGCCGGCGCATTGCTCTGCGATCTCTGCTCGAGCATCGTCTCTGCACCAAGGTATTGGTCTCGGGGTTTCACATTCTCGGTTGCACCAGCCTTCGCTGCTTCTCCGTTGGATCCGTCGTAATTTCGCCCTCGTGAAGGCCCGGGTGGATAGGGGGGCAATTCACAACCTTGTCGTGTTTTCTCGTCCCATCATCGCCTGCTGACCGCAGCATCCCAACCGCCATCAGCATTATTATCTAAATCCACTGCTTGCAATCACGAGTAACTAGCTCCACGTCAGCGCACTGGGCTCTCCGCCACACCGCGTCATTCATCTCAGCTATGCTCCTTCTAGAAATCGTACCATTCTGCCTTGACAAATAGAAGCCGTTCAGGGTTTAGGGTTTCTCGTGCACAGCTGAGGATAGGCGGACAAAAACCATGTTGTGATCGAGGTGGACCTTCACATTTTTCATAAAGCACCGGTACCAAGCACCGTTCGCACTGGGAATCTTTGTACCCAGGTCCGCCTGTGCGTAATGCCGGGGCTTCTTGTCATCTCCGTCTAAAGTGGACCTTGGCATCTCATGAATTGATCAGATAGCAGCTCGTCCATCTTCTTGAGATTAAGAACGGGGGCCAAAAGAGATATCGGGGGAACGCTGGTGTACGTAGGGATTATGTATTTCCGAAGGTTAAGCTCATAATTGAGGAAGCGCGGCTTCACAACGTTATTTTAAGAGCGAAGAAAAGAATGTGCCATCTCCGTATTCTTGATGTATCATTGTTTTAAAGAAATTGTATTCCATGGTGGGAGGGTTTCTATAAACTGTAGACCGAAGCCACTTCAGGCGATTCTGCATGGGAAAGCAATCCCATGTCGTGGATGATTTCATAACAAAACAGGGATCTACCACCGTAGCAGCGTACAGATCTTGCGAACCTCGGAAGATCGCTGCACATCGGGGGTCGAAGGGGTTCCAAGATCGACGTACGACAAGTAGATCTTTAGCTCTGGTCGTCTCGGAGATTATTGTACCAGTGGTCTTATGTATCCAAGCTATATGTGTTCCTTTCCAGCTACGAATGAATGAGATGAGATGACTCTTTCGACAGATTTGGAAAAGAAACAAAAAAAAAAAAGGTCCACATACTTCTGCATCCAGCTCTCTCCGCACTCTGTCCTCTTCGTCAGCCTTGATCAAGAGATGGTTGTCGTCAAGATCTTGAATAATAAAGCTCTGCTTCTCGTCCATGTTGACTAGAAGCTGCTTCACGGCTGGGTCACTGTCACTTGTGTAGTCAAGCCGATTATGTGGCTGGGAGGGGGAATCCAGAGCGTACCATGTTAGCAGCACGCCTGCATAAGTTGAGGAGTCAGGATTTGAGGTATGATTCCTGGAATATGACGAGTCGGGTCGACTGACCTTTGATAGCTTTCATGGCGGTGGTTGGTTGTGGCGCTGATGTAAGCGATTTTTTTTGTCTCCGAACCAATTCGTCAAAGATACCCGCGAGAGGTTCTCGACTGCATGCGCATGCAACACTTGCCTGGATAGCTGAGTTCTTCTGTAGCCGCAGCTGAAATTTACAAGCCACATACGGGGTGCTATAGATTGTTTCTCTCAGTTTCGTGCTTTTTTAGCTTTCTTTGGCCTCCGACTTTCGATGTTTTTTTTTTTTTTTCTATTTGTTTGGTGCAGTATTTTTCTTGTCTTTCTTCAACTCGCTGAGCAGGTTTCCCTTCCGTTACGTATCTTTCCTGATCAGCTGCTTGTGTTACGGAACATTTCGTAGATATCCCGCGCTCTTGTTATGCTTGTGGGCTGGCGCCTCAAAGGCTCCCCATGGGACTGAGCGTAAATGGGAGAAGAAGATCGCGGCTAATCTATCAGGGTCTTCATTCAGAAATGTCATAACCTCCCTGTTATTGTCGATGTAGGACGGCTAAAGCCTCCAACATACACCCGACTCTAGTCCCGCCAGTTTGGTAACGTCGTACGTGCACCTGGCAGGTCTAACCTCTATCCCCACCTTCACTTTGTCGTAGGGCATTAGTCTTAGCAACTTGAGTATTGCTGTATTCAGGTCCTTTATGACGTTGTCCATGTTCCCATGGAAAGGGCCCTCCTCTTTCGCCAGGTATATGGAAGGGGCTGTTTTGTACTTACAGTATGGCTTTGGGATACATGGTCCTGCTACTTCACTAATGGACTTTTGGTTATCTCTACGCTTGTATGTCCGGGGGGCGTTTTGGCTATGATTGTCGGTCTCAGGTCATTTTTAAAGCCTTGTTTTTCATCCTGCTGTCGCTTTGCTGGTTGCGGGTGCGTGGACTCTATGTTAGGAAAGGACGTGTGGTGCCTCGGTCACAAGATTTTCGTATCACGTCGAGGTGTGCGTTGATCAATTCCTCTATGTCCTCTGCTCGTTCTGACATTTCCTGACCTTATGGACACCCCGATGCTTTCTGACACTTGACTTCCCCACCCCGGGTTTCGTCATAGCACGTGGGGTTCCGCGTTGGAAGACAGATGGCGACTGTATCCCATAGCCAGTGTGCAACATCTGGCATCCGTGCACCCATAACTAGCATGTGTGCGCCCTACTACCGCCCTTCGGAAGCTGGAAACAGTACGAAGGTTGGTTCCAACATTGCAACGTGGCGTCTCGCACCGCTCTCGATTCGTCCTAGCCGTACTTTTCCTCCTTGCTGTCAAGGTTTTTGATATTCAGCCCGAATATCTTTTCCTCTTACCTGTGGAGTTTGAATTTACCGCTATGTTTCGCAGTTGTGTGACTCTGTGACCTCAGCTCTTTTCCAAGAGACTGAGGTATGAGTTCAAACTTATTTCTATATTCTAAACAATTGTTAACTATTCTTTTAGATAATCTTTTAGGTAGTTAACTATGTCTAACAGAGCTCTTTTCCAAGAGACTGAGATAATCTTTTAGGTCCTCATATTTTAACACTTGCCTTCTGATATCAGCACGGAACTCCTGATCAGCTCGCGAGTGCCATCATATCGGGAGAGAATATCCGAATCATCCTGGAGCACACACGCTAGTTCACTCGTAGTCCCATTTCAAATCCGACTTGACTTGTCGAACGAGTCAGACACCACGAATAAGGACTAAAATAGGAGTTCATTTGTTGCATTGTTCAGGTCAGGGATGGGTGTTAATGACGACTTTCGAAGTGTGGCTGGAGAAGATATATTTAAATAAACAAACTTTTCTTGGGGATTTACGAAATAGTGCTAAAGAGAAAAACGTTTACTGGCTATCCAGTCTGCCTGCATCGTGAATTCCGTCTTGATTTGAATAGGGGCGCGTTCTCAGCGAGGAAAATCGTCGGATTAATGTTTTGTGAGAATGAAAACAGAATGCTCACTATTTGCCATGCCTGCCAACTGCCATTAGCTTATCATAAACAGACAGATAAGAATTACTCTCAAAAGCATACAGGCAACTTGGTCCCACAATTTGTCGATGTAACTATAGCACCGTCTATGGTTGCTCGAGCACGGAATCTAACACTCAAGAAGCACGGCAGCACAACATGCCACCGCCGCCATCTCCACTTCGCTGTCTCCCACTATTGTGATGTCTATGGCAAACGTCTCTCCCACAAGGGCTGTCGTTGCTACCAGCCTCTCAGGGCCATCTATTCACGTACTTTCTCTAGACGGAGGGGGGACTCGCGCTCTCTCCTCTCTTATTGTCCTTCGTGATCTCATGGAGAAGGTTGTTGCTCAGAAAGGCATCACCCCGCACGACCACGTTGGTCCAGCCGAGTGCTTTGATCTCTGGGGCAATCTCCATCTTTCTCGCTTGGAAACCCACCAGTGCGGGTTCATCAATGCAAGTATGGTTGATCACAACAATCCAGCCAATGCGGCACATATGGAAGCTGGGACAATCTGGCCCCGCTGCAGGATTGCTTGTCTGGTTTCCTTGGGTACAGGCCTCCAGCCGATTGTGCAAATGGGGGGCACATGGAAAGGACAGATCGAAGCCTGCGAAAGGGTTCTACAAGAATGTGAAAATATACACCGCATGGTGTACCAGAGCAGAATCCAAAGGGAGATGACCTACTTCCGTAATGTCTCTCGTGGACTTCAGAATGTTGATATCAGGGAATGGAGACAATCTAGTTCTCGTGGATGCATTGCAGGAATAGCTTCAGGCTATCTCCGTGAGCCAGAGGTCACTGATTCTTTGGATTCTTGTGCCAAATTGTTGATCTGTGAGCAAACGGTCAAGACTCTGTGGGCCATGCTGAACGGCTTTGATAGCTAATATTACGACAAGGAAGACATCTGTGGGGACTGGGATTGGGAAGGTTTCCAACCATGTGCATACACATCTGATTCAACTGATACGCTTGTTTGATGTAGGAAATTCCAGGCACTTCAAAATCCGGCACCGGAGATTTTTCACGGGCGTGAAAAATATGTTAAACAAGCGGCTGAGATGCTTATGAATGAGTTTGCTTCTCGGCTCGCAATCCTTGGGCCTGGGGGCATAGGGAAGACCTCCATTGCGCTTAGCATTCTGCATGACGGTGGTGTGAGAACCAAGTTTGGAGATAACTCACGCTTTGTGTCCTGTGAGGGCCTTACCTGCGCCTCACTCGTGGATACTCTATGCATTGCATTTGGACTGCACAATCTCTCTGGTGACAGGCTGGATCATCTGCTAGCATTCCTGATGCATACATATGGAATGCGACCTCTGCTTCTCATTCTGGATAACTTTGAGACTGTGTGGGATGGCGGTATGAGTGAGAGTGAGGCACTTCTCACTGCACTTGGGCAGGTGCCTCTACTGTCACTGGTGATTACAATGCGAGGTGCAGACCGCCCAGCTGGCATACAATGGACGAAACCCTTCTTGCCAATAGTGGAAAAACTTGATCCTGCTGCGGCTCGTCAGGTGTTCCTTGATATCTGTCAAAGAGATGATGACAAGCTGGATGAATTGCTCTCAACATTAGATTATGTACCTCTAGCGGTGACACTGATGGCACGTCTTGGAGGCATACTGAAGCCAGCACAACTGTTAGAGAAATGGCATGAGGAGAAGACAAGCCTGCTTAGCCAGCCTCATAGCCAAGGACGTCTGAAAAATGTTAATGTGTCTATTCAGATATCAATTCAGAGCAGCCAGATGCAGGCAAATCCAGCAGCACTCCAGCTTCTGAGCATCATAGCACTTCTCCCAGGTGGTGTATATCTTGAGGACTTGGGCTGCCATCACACCTGGAATGACAAAGTGTGACCTGGGTCTGATTACACTACTTTCAGAATTCAATTATCAAGGATAAAAGTCATAGATGAATGTAGTGTTAGTAATATTGTTTGGAAATGTTTACAATAGTAATAGAATGATAGCTGAAAGTGAATAGAAGTCCTACAGTAAAAGCAAGTGGCTTTCGGAAGGTCTGCAACAAGGTGCATAGTTCCAAAGAGATAGATATTCCAAAGGGATTCTATCTCATTGATCAAATGAACTTTGCAGTTTATGTTGATCACAGCCAATATCCTCACATTCTTTCAAAGTCTGTCCAATCTCATATAAATGAAGTTGGAGTACTCACTCAAATGTGAAGTTGCTATTTGAAGTAGTTCACAATGAGTTGGCAAGATGGAGTGGAACAATCAAGTAGACGTACAATAATTGAACTAGGGAATATGTATGCGAATGTGCTAGCTATATACCAAATGATTTGAAAGGGAGGGCAAATGGGAACAAGTCCATGAGGGTCGGAAAGTAGCTAAGGTACATGTATTCTAATAAAAGGCCATATGAAACAAAAAACAAGGGTGGAAGGAAAATTGTGAATAGATAAAAGATTTAATGAACTAGAGATAGGTTCTGAAACAGGTTTCCAAATCACATGGCTCTTTGGGTAGTGGCAACCCTTCATTAATCTTCAAATATTGATTCCAAACATCAGGGGTATTTGTACCATAGAGTCAAATGGTGATGTGTGCTACTGTGTATTGTAAGTGAGTGGATTCGGCTTGGTCCTTTGAGTTCCTTGGAAAAGATGGGGATAGTGTTGGGGATAGTCAGGGTGTCTCTTTTTAAGAAAAAGATTATGATTAGTCCTGACTCGTGAGTGTTTCACTAAACATTAATGTGGTGACTGAGGGAACTCAATAGATGATAAGGTTAATGAATACAATGGAAGGGTGGCAATGATCTGTTGTTTGGAAGGTGGGGGGATAATAAGGGTTGAACATCCCAAAATAGGATTGTGACAACTACTTCATGTTGGACTTGCATATATTGATGCTATAAACATCATTCATATGCTTACACCAGTTTGTGTATATATCACTGAATATCATAAACCTCAGTCAGATGATCTGAAGGATATGCAGCTGTATTACTTCAAATTGGCAGAACTAGGCAAAAAGAAGCCTGGTGATGCTAACCACATAAATGCCATTGCAGCCTTATACAAAGCAGAGACAAACATGGAGGCTGTGATTAGAGGTTAGAAATGGACCAAGGCAGAGCCTTAAGGCTGCCATAAGTTGGACAAGGTACTTACAGTGACTCACAAAACTGAGTCAATGTTTGGTGCTTTTGGACTATTCATTGAATAGCTTTGAATGCAAAACATATATGAAAAAAGTGTTGGTGCATCAAAGAAAGAATCTGTTTGGGGCTATGCAACCAATAAAAATTATGTAATTCCAATCAGGGGTGATGAAGATATGGGCAATTCAAATCAAGGGCCCATTGACTCAGTTTTGTGAGTGTCACAATCATGATTTATGATCTGTTCCACCTTCCGAACCATCCGAACCATCCGAACATTATGTTTCCGAATCAACCCTTCGGAATCAACCCTTCGGGATCCGAATCATCGGCAGACTTGTCACACATAAACCATCCAACACTTCGTCACCCATAACACCTTGAATCATCCTAGCCACATCACAAGGACCCAACCAAGAAATCAGATTCTATTATTAGCCTTTCCTCAGAAAAGAAGCACCTACACTATCCCCATCACTATCCCCATCTATTTCTAGGAACTCAATAGGAGGGTCGATTCTATGCTTCTAAAAGTTTATGGTGACAACACATACGATTCAACATGTGGACGCGTTCATCCCCGTCACTCAGGGCCGTCGTTTAAAGAGGTGAAACAAGGGTTCATTTACCTGAAACGATATACGGTTTGGAAACAAGTTTCAGGGTTTGTTTCTAGTTCGTTAAACCCTTTTCCCATTCACAATCTTCATCCCACTCTTGTTCTCGATTCATTATGGTCATTAACTAGCATACATGTACTTTAACTACTTTTCCGATCCTTAACGGACTACTCCCCATTCGCCTTTGCCTCCGAACATCCCAGTATATAAGTAGCACATTCGCATGTATGTTCTTTAGTTCAATTTGTTAAGGTTTTGATATCAGCCCGAATATCTCTTCCTCTTATCTACGGAGTTTGAATTTACCGCGATGTTTCGCAGTCGTGTGACTCTGTGACCTCAGCTCTTTTCCAAGAGACTGAGGTATGAGTTCAAACTTATTTCCATATTCTAAACAATTGTTAACTATTCTTTTAGATAATCTTTTAGGTAGTTAACTATTTCTAACAGAGCTCTTTTCCAAGAGACTGAGATAATCTTTTAGTCCTCATATTATAACAGGTTATGGGCCCCGGCGGCGCTGGCAATTGACCTAGGACATTTGGAACTGAGCCACGGGTGGCACCCGTTGATCACAGCCAAGCCTGCAGTCCATTGGGACACAAGACATGATGAACCAAAGGCCGGATGGCGAATGTACTTGCGGATGGCGACCGCTCACGAAAATGAGCCACGACGCATGCAACGTGCAAAGCTGTACTGTATGGCATAAAGACAAAGCCTCACGCAAATGTGAGCATTCATTACACTTTGACTCACTACCAAGAGGGAGCAAAGCACTGCCAGTGAACATGCGTGACGACAATCGTCACGGCGATGCGTGGCCCCTTCCACTTAAGACTTATCTATGACCCCGTTGCATGTACCTTGAACCAACAACGCACCGCGAACGTATGCAACAGCCCAGGCATGACCCAAGAGACATGAAGAGCCCACCAGGGACCGCGCGAGGACAATGGTGGATGCGCAAGGGGCGGGGACAGACACGGAACGAGGGGAGGATGACCCCTCACGACGCATCAGCCGATAGGATTGTTGTCGTGTGTCCCGCTGCAGAACCTCGTTGATTTAAGACGAACATCGACATGCGATTATGCGCTATCATGCACAACGATGGCATGTCATCCACTCGACCGATGTCCTATGTTACCAGCTTTTCGTTCTCTCCTTCCTTCGCTCTCCGTCTCTATTGCAACTCATCGCGAACCGTAACGTTCATTGTTGACTCTCATACACCAGATGTCGGCCAGGAAGATTGGGGGTGAGTATGGAGAAGTACAAGCCACTATTGACCTCAAAAAAAACTTAATCAGTACTTGTCGGCTTGGGTGACTGCCGTCAGTTCTCCTGTAACAACACAAGTGGGAGACATTTTGTTCTCCGGAAGAAGCCCACAGGCAAACTCCTCTCGCCTACTGCCCATCAAATCGAGCGTGAATACCAGATACTCGCTGCGTTGCATGTGCACAATACCCACTCAACAACACCTCCATCCTCTCGTGTCCCAGTGCCGAAACCGATCACCCTTTGCGAAGATGTGGCCATTATGGGGACACCGTTCTATGTGATGGAATTTTTAGAAGGGAGAATTTTCACAGACATTAGAATGCCCGAGTTGGATCCGTCTGAGAGACGCAATTACTGGCTCGCTGCTATACGTGCATTAACCACTGTTTCAACACTCTCACCTGCCAAGTTGGGTCTACTTGATTTTTGGCCCCAATACCCCAGGGAGTTGGACGCGCACAGAAGCCCCAAGTTCTGGATCTTCATTATTTGTTGCGCCAATACAGGAAGTGTCCTCAACCATATTACCTACCGTGCATCAGATGCAGCCAGCAGGAGGGGTCTCGTATTGGACTTCATCGGATTGGTGACTTCTCTGCCGAGCCCTTAGACGACAACTTTTCAATACCTCTGAAACAAAACCAGAGTGTACCAGTGCTGCATTTACATCTTCGTCTGACCATTTGACGGATTTTGGACCCTCCGCCAGTAACACCTTCGTCTTCTGACCTTCCTTTGCCAATTACAACTCCATTTATTTTCCCTCTGCCGGATTTCCTATTCAGATTGCATTCCGGACAAGAGGTTGGCCGTCAATATGCAGGGAGGCGGCTGAGAATGAAGCAACTGCCATCCACGACGTGACCGACCGACCTTTGGTTCGAGGGGGAGTTTGGGATACGATGTCGTCCCGAATGTCAGACCGAGTCCGTCAAGACTATAAACTGAATATCGTACAGCGAAGTCCATCATGACTATAAACTGATGAACTTGACTTGACCGACCTTCGGTTCGAGGGGGAGTTCTAGATATGATGTCGACCCGAATGTCGTATTGAGTCCATCAAGACTATAAACTGATGAACCCGACCTGAGTCCATCACGACTATAAACTGATGAACCCGACCCGAGTCCATCATGACTATAAACTGATGAACCCGACCCGAGTCCATCACGACTATAAACTGATGAACCCAACTTGAGTCCATCACGACTATAAACTGATGAACCGACCTTGAGTCCGTCATGACTATAAACTGATGAAATGGATTGGAGTCCTCTATGACTTTAAACTGGACCGGAGTCCTCTATGACTTTAAACTGGATTGGAGTCCACTATGACTTTAAACTAGATTGGAGTCCTCTATGACTTTAAACTGGACCGGAGTCCTCTATGACTTTAAACTGGATTGGAGTCCTCTATGACTTTAAACTGGATTGGAGTCCACTATGACTTTAAACTGGATTGGAGTCCTCTATGACTTTAAACTGGATTGGAGTCCGCTATGACTTTAAACTGGACCGGAGTCCGCTATGACTTCAAACTGAGCATGACTACCATGGACAAGCAACACAACAAATCGGCAACCCGTATTATCTACGCACACGGCGTACGCGCAACTGTTATGACCCACGTTCGTGCATTCTCATTCCCACGCACTTTGTTCAGCGCACTTGCCCTCACATATCACGCTCATTCGCGCTGGTTCACACTCGTCTGCCCCTTGTCCTCATATGCTCACACATGTTCGCAAAAAGAAAGACAATATTGCAAGCCTTGAAGGGGTATGTTTATACACTCAAGCGTTCCCTGAAACACCGCGCACGTTCACAATATCTGCGATGTCCTACCTTTCCTACGTGCACTCGCAATTCATCGCAAGCAACTACATACGCACTCGCAGTCTCACGTCACACACATTCGTCGTATCACTCGCAATCTCATATGCGTGCACGCACACTCACGCTCTCACATTTTTCCTGTGCGCACTCGCACCGAACGCATCGTGCCTCGTTTCCGCATCACATCATGTCACACCGTTATTTGTCGCGTCGTTCTAGAGTCACACCGCTATTCCGACCCGTCTACACCACTATAGCCTTTTGCGGCCATCATCATCTGATCCTTGTAATTTTCAACTGCTGGGAGAACTGCTTCAAATGCAGCCGACACATCAAACCATTGAAGATGGAATAGATGATTCGGACTGAGGGGGAGTGTTAAGGTTTTGATATCAGCCCGAATATCTCTTCCTCTTATCTACGGAGTTTGAATTTACCGCGATGTTTCGCAGTCGTGTGACTCTGTGACCTCAGCTCTTTTCCAAGAGACTGAGGTATGAGTTCAAACTTATTTCCATATTCTAAACAATTGTTAACTATTCTTTTAGATAATCTTTTAGGTAGTTAACTATTTCTAACAGAGCTCTTTTCCAAGAGACTGAGATAATCTTTTAGTCCTCATATTATAACACAATTATCATATGTCAACTTGATTTTCTACTTACACTTGCCAAACTCGCTCCCAACTCAACTTCACCAACAACTGTTCTTCGAGTAAGCCCTTTAATTCAACTTTTATTAGTTAAATCCACTTCAAAGAATGTAAGACTATTGACTGTGATCGACATGAACTGCAAAGTTCATTCGATTCACGAGATAGAATCCTTTCGGAATCTCTGTCTCTTCAGAACTATGCATTTCATTCGCAGACGTTCCAAAAGTCATTCGCTTTTACTGTAGGATTTCCATTTGCTTTTCAAAATCACCCTATTACTATTAGGGATGTTTCCGAACACTTCTAATGATCCAACATCTATCCACAACATCTATTGCTATTATTTGGATTCTGACAGTGAGATGGTATCAGAACAATCAGAATCTGATGCTCCATCTATTATATAACATGCAACCCTTGATAGATGGTTACTATGGTAACCTTATATTTCATGAGAACTCAAATTAAGGTATTTAATCCCCTCCAACATGTCCAGAACTTCACTACACTCCAATGCACCCCCACTTCCTCTGCTCAACAAGAAAACATCCTCTCCTTGGCCTCTCATGGTCATTCCACTCACACTATTGCCTCAAGACTTGCGCTCAGCCAGTCCACAGTATCCAGGACTCTCAAAACTCTCCATCCCAACCAGCCCTACTCCTCTGGATGTTGTCCCCCCAAGCTTTCCTCTAGAGATCAACATGCTATTTTATCACAAATTGCTACTGGCAGAGCTGCCAATGCTACTCAGGTCACCAAACACATCAATACAATTATTCCCCACCCAGTCTCCTCAGAAACAGTCAGAAGAGTTCTCAGGACACATTCATTCAAGGCTGTGGTGAAGAAGAAAAAGCCCTTCCTCAGTGCAAGGCATAGACAGCTGAGGTTGCCCTTTGCTTTGAAGCACAGAGAGTGGACTGTAGAGGGCTGGAAGAGGGTCATTTGGCCAGATGATACCAAAATTAACAGGTTTGGGTCAGATGGGAGGCAGTGGGTCTGGAAACAGAAGTGGAAGGGGTTGATTGAGAGAGAGAAGCAGGGGACAGTCAAGTTTGGAGGGGGAAACATTATGGTATGGGGGTGTATGGGATGGAATGGTGTTGGCCAGCTTGCAGAGATTGAGAGGAAGATGGATGCTGATCAGTTTGTGTCCATTTTGGAGGACCACCTGCTGTCCAGCCTGGAGGAAAGTGGAATTCCTGAGGAATAGGTAATTTTTCAACAGGACAATGACCCAAAGCACAAGTCAAAGAAGGTCAAGAACTGGATGGAAAACAACAATATCACTCTCCTTGACTGGCCTGCACAGTCTCCAGACCTGAATCCTATTGAGCACCTCTGGTATCATGCAAAAAAACAGGCTTAACGAGTATCCAACAACACCCAAGGGAGTTTGGCAAATTTGGGAGAGAGTAGAGGAGGTATGGAATAACATACCACCAGAGGAGTGTCAGAATTTGATAGAGAGTATGCCTAGAAGACTTGAGACAGTAGTTAAGGCTAAGGGGGGCAATACCAAGTACTAGAATTGCAACTTACTATTTCTCTGATACCCTCTCACAAAACTGAGTCAATAGGCCCTTGATTTGAATTGCCCATATCTTCATCACCCCTGATTGGAATTACATAATTTTTATTGGTTGCATAGCCCTGATCAGATTCTTTCTTTGATGCATCAACACTTTTTTCATATATGTTTTACATTCAAAGCTATTCAATGAATAGTCCAAAAACACCAAACATTGGCTCAGTTTTGTGAGTCACTGTATGCTCTCAACGGCCTCGAATTTCCATTATCCAGCTTGTAGTTAAAGTAGCAAAGATTAAACAAGAGGAGGATTTGTTGGCACAATGCCTGCAGAGCCTTGGTGACATCCAGCAGATACTCAATCACCACACTGCTCAAGAGCAGCTCAGACCAAGTTTGAGGATATTGGAGATCAGCTGGGAGCTGCACAGTGCCTATGGAGCCTTGGTGACATCCAGTGCATGCTCAATCGCTACAGCACTGCTCAAGAGATGCTCTCTGCAGCTCAAACCAAGTTTGAGGATGGGGGATCAGCTGGGAGCTGCACAGTATCTGCAGAGCCTTGGTGACATCTAGCACATGCTCAATCACCATCACACTGCTCACAATATGCTCTCCGCAGCTCAAACCAAGTTTGAGAATATTGGAGATCATCTGGGAGCTGCACGGTGCCTTCAGAGCCTTGGTGAGATCCAGCACATGCTCAATCACAATGACACTGCTCAAGAGATGTTCTCTGTGGCTCAAACCAAGTTTGAGGATATCAGGGATCAGCTGGGAGCTGCACAGTGCCTATGGAGCCTTGGTGACAAGGGAGGTAAGAAAATTGTGAATAGGAGAAAAGATTAATGGACCAACAATAACTCCTGAAAATGTTTCCAAATTGTATGGCTCTTTGGGTAGGGGTCTCCTTGTGCAAAAACCTTCGGATTATATTCCTGAGACTCTAGAATGTTCATATCACAGAGTCTAATGATATGAAATGTCATCGCAAGCTTTGTGTGGGCAGAGTTGACTCAATCAAAGGGTTGATTTGAGAAAGATGGGGGTAGTAATGGGGATAGTCAGGGTGGTTCTTTCTAAAAAAAAGATTATGATTGGACCTGACCAGTGATTGTTTCACTTCACCATTAATAGAGCAACTCAAGGACAATGATGGACAAGAAGGTTGTGTCACGATCACAAATCTAGGCCATTATATTGTTCTCCTCTGAACCACAATCCCCAAATGCTTCCAAAAACCTCTTTCGGAAATCCGAAACAATCCTTCCTCTATCTCCGCATATATTCAATCCGGTCACCCAATCCAGTTCATCAATCACTCCAGTGGATGTTTAGTGAAACAATCACTGATCAGGTCCAATCATGATCTTTTTTTAGAAAGAACCACCCTGACTATCCCCATCACTATCCCCATCTTCCACAATGAACTTATTGATTGAGTCATTCATATTCAATCAATGCTTGCGATGACATCTCATATCATTAGACTCTATGATATGAATGTTCTAGACCCTCAGGATTACCCTCCGAAGGATTTAGGGACAGTTAGCTCTACCCAAAGAGCCATGCGATTCGGAAACATGTTTCAAGAGCTATTGTTGGTCCGTTAATCATTGTCTTCATTTACAATTTTTCTACCTCTCCTGTTCTTTGTTTTCCATGGTCTTTAATTAGCATACATGTACCTTAGCTACTTCCTGACCCTCACAGACTTATTCCCATTAGCTCTCCTTTCCGAATGGTTCAGTATATAGCTAGCACATTCGCATGTATATTCTCTAGTTCAATTATTGTATGTCAACTTGATTGTTCTACCCAAACTTGCCAACTCATCGTAAAATCACCTTAAAACAACAACTTCATATTTGAGTGAGCACTCCAATTCTACTTATATTAATTTAAACACACTTTGAAAGAATGTGAGATCATTGGCTGTGATCGACATGAACTGCAAAAGTTCATTCGATGTACGAGATAGAATCCTCTCAGGACCTCTTCTCTTCGGAACCATGCATTTTATTCGCAAACATTCCGAAAGCCATTCGCTTTTAATGTAGGATTTCTATTCACTTTTGAATACTATTCTATTATCATTAGGAACATTTCCGAACAGAATTACTAACAGGAGATTCATCCACAACCTTTATCACTGATATTTGAATTCTGACATGTTGTTGAATGGAAATGATAGACTCGCGGTGATGACAGTGCTGCACAGTGCCTGCAGAGCCTTCGTGAGATCCAGGGCATGCTCAATCACAATGACACTGCTCAAGAGATGCTCTCTGCAACTGAAAGCAAGTTTGCAGATATTGGATCGCAGCTGGGAGCTGCACAGTGCCTTCAGAGCCTTGGTGAGATCCAGGGCATGCTCAATCACAATGACACTGCTCAAGAGATGCTCTCTGCAGCTCAAACCAAGTTTGAGGGTGTTAGATCCCAGCTGGGAGCTGCACAGTGCCTGCAGAGACTTGGTGACATCCAGTGCATGCTCAATCACAATGAAACTGCTCAAGATATGCTCTCTGCAGCTCAAGCCAAGTTTGAAAGGATTGGAAATCAGCTGGGAGCTGCATCACAGGAACGAAGCGTTTACTCTTGCATGCTAGAGATCATAGGTAGGGTTTTCCTCTGTTAACTTCTCACTTTTACTCAGCACAGTTTTATAGTGTTCGAGAAAATCTGGAGTACACCGCTACATGGAACGCTGCCAATCTACAGTCTTCGGTGAGGTCTGCATTTCTCGGTTTCATTTAGTCACCTGAAGCTGATATCTTAGCTTTGTGTTGACAGGACGTCACGGAGGCTTTACAGTCCTTCAGAACTAAGCGCCAGCCCAAATTTAAAGCTTTACCAAAGCTGTGACGTCTTGCGAAATTCGACATAAGTTAACTGAGTGTATTGGGTTCTGGCTTGTGAGAGGAGAGATAGCCTCTGACCTCTGCACTTTCCAGATAGCAGGTTTCACCTTTGGTCACATGCCTGTTGTAGGATACGAAGATACTATGTTGCCAGCGCATGATTCGAAAGCAGTTAAAAATTTGGTCCTGACACAAACCCACATAACAACAAGCACACCGAGGCTAGTAGATTACCACTAATTTGTTCTGGTAAGCTCCCGATTTTCTTCAATGGAATTCTCGTTTGTTTCCCCAAACGGCGGCTGGAGCACCGAGGAATGGAGCCGTGGGGCGCATTAGGAGTGAATCCTGTGACCGTCTTTCAGTCTCTTCATATTTTCTACCATCCTCCTCTTGGGGGGGTTTGTAATGATATATAAGAAGTGATGCTCCAGCAAAATAAAACAACTAGTGTGAGCTAGTACGTAGGGGTAGAGGATAATGTCAGTGGGCTCGCAGAATATACAGTAATTTGAATATGTTTTTGGGTATAGCGAGCACGGTGTAAGTGAAGAGACTGTTGATCTTTGGGTCGAATGCGAGGGCGATACCATTGTACGCGAGTCTTGCTGAATATCACGTTAACAGACGCATTTGTCACTCGCCCGACCGAGAGTAGGTTTGTTCGGGGTTTGGGAGCATATATGACATCGAGTAAAGTGGTGGAGAGGTCGGGGAGGTCGAAAATACGATTTTGATTCAGATCGTACCTCTGATTCGCGGTGAATTCTCTGCTGGCCGCTTCAATGGTAACTGGAGCTGTGTCTTGGATTGAGTGAAATAGCGATGGATTTTCGCTTAGGTGATTGGATGCAGCTGAATCGCTGAACCACATGACATGTATGAATCATCCTCAATGGATAATACTGTGATCTTGGACTTTCCAGCAAGCGCTCTATTTATCCTGTGATTTTATTCCAGACCAGCGAGCGAGATACAACACGTACCCCATTAATGAGATTAGTCCTGTGGACCCATCGGGAGCGGATATCTGAATCAACCTAGAGCACACACGCTAGTTCACTAGTAGACCCATTTCAAATCCGAACCGACTGATCGAACGGACCAGAAACCACAAATAACTATTTGCTAGACATTGTTCATGGATGGTGTCGATGACAACGTTGGAAGTGTGGCTTGGAGAAGCTATATTTAAATAAACAAACATTTCTTGGGGATTTATGAAAGAGTGCCAAGGACCAAAACGGCCAATGCCCATATCAGCATCGTGAATCCCGTCTTGCTTTGAATAGGTCGCGCGTTCTCAGCGAAGAAAATCGCCGGATTAATGACTTGCGAGAATGAAAAATGAACGTCCGTGCTCACTACCTGCCGTGGCTGTGGACCGCCATCAGCTTATGATAAACACGACAGATGAAAATTACTATCAAAACCATACAGGCAATCTGTTGCCATGGTCGGTCGATGTAACCATAGCGCCGTCTACGTGCCATAACAGGCAAGTGGCTCGAACACGGATTCTAACGCTCAAGAAGTACAGCGCCCCACCGCCATCTCCACTTCGCTGTCTCCACTCTTGTGATGTCTATGGCAAACGTCTCTCCCACAAATGCGGTCGCTGCTACCAACAACCTTTCAGGACCATCTATTCGCGTGCTTTCTCTAGACGGAGGGGGGACTCGCGGTCTCTCCTCTCTTATTGTCCTTCG